>JAMPIV010003974.1:0-52500 GCA_024509875.1 Oreohelix idahoensis | reverse complement strand
ATGTCATACCCTCATCCGTCCTCTCTTGCTAAATAGGATAATCTATTGCAGTAAGGACTACAACAGCAAACATCAAGCGACAGTAAGAATAGAATGAATTCTGACTGCTTAGAACATATAATAATAAATTCTTTAAGCGCCAAACACGGCGCATAAGGCAGAAACCAGTGCTCTCCAGGTTGTTCGTTGTGACGCCACTCCTCTTAGCTCTTGCACATTATTTAGGCCCAACGTTCTTCCTTCTCTTATTATTGTTCTTCTGAGTGTTTCTTTTGGTCTTCCTTTTTTCCGCTTACTCTCAGGAACCCAAGTGAGCGCCTGTAGTGGTATTCTGTTGTTTTGCATTCGTAGGACATGACCGATATATGACCATCGTCTTTTCCTTATATAGTCGGAGACATATTTCTGCCTAGAGTCTTCTCTTATTTGTCGCTGAGTCTTGAATTCTTTCCAACTGATGTTCATGAGTTTTCTAAGACATTTGTTCTCGAATGTATTCAGCTTGTTCTCCAATGATTTTGTTATTTTCCAACTCTCACAGCCGTATGTTAACACTGAGATAACATTTGAATTAAACAGACGAAGCTTGGTATGTATATTCAATGATCGTAATTTCCAAATGTTAGATAATCTATTGAAGGCGCTAGCTGCCAAAGCAATTCTAGTATGGATTTCTCTTGTTGTGTCACCAACCTGAGTCATTTTACTGCCTAAATAATTGAAACTTTCAACTTTCTGTAGTTTTCCCCCGTTCAAGATGATATCAAAGGTCTCGTTAGAACATATAAATATACTTAATAAAGAAACTATAATAACAACAAAAATAATAACTCCACTAGCTCTGATGGGCTAGTGATTATATGTCACAAATCACAGAAAAATACTTCGCTCAATCTCACAGGCCAAACGTCTCACTCCACACCACCAACACCCGTACACTTTCTCCCCACCAAGATAATATAAAGGGATAGGCCCCCAGTTTTTGTGAAGAAAACGGTCTCCTGTAAAGTTAACAAATCCTGGTAGGTAAATTTACTCCTCAGCTAGAAAAGATAACACTGCACTGTTCCACCTAATTTGGTATTCTTATGCTCTCTCTGTAACAGCTTTGTATCAATCCTAAGCGTTCACAATTTCTTGTGGCTGGTGGCCACACTAGCAGATGAATGAGATTAAAACGAATGCTGAATCACTTATATATATATATATCCAAACACGAACAACTACTGCTGGCTAACAAATATCCAGGAGGTCCCGCAGGTGCGCCTCTTATTCTGGATAGTGAAGACAGGTGACGAATACTAGCAATAGGCGAATCCTCTCTAAATGGGTCTGACGATATTGCCGCAAAGAACTGGATGGCAAAGTAGGCAGCCCGTATGTGCTGGATTGCCAGGCAATTTCGAACAATAGGCTGTGGTTACGTCATCCACGACGCAGCCGTATGTTTGGAAACTGGCAGTATGATCTGGACTGCCGTGTATTCAATACTAGGCAGAGGTTATATAACTAAAAGCTGCGTATACTCTGGAAGTGGCGAATAATTAGTAAGTACCAAAAATAGTCTGGAAGTTGCAAGGTGCCAGGAAGCACTGTACAAATGTGACCGTGCTCTGAAAATACACAAGCAATTCAATATCTCATTACTAGCCGTAACAGCCATTGCCCTGTTATTTACTAAAAACAAAATTTCCCAATTGCCATTCACTCTCTCTCACCAAATCAAAACAAACAAACCACCCTCTCACCCGCTCTCGCTCTAGTTAGCCTAGGGATCACTACCAAGCAAATCATGCCCTGAGTTACGGTAAACGCGCAACGCATAGAGCGCGCGCAGCGGCTTAAGGCGGCATGAGGCTACAAATATATTCACACACCCACCTACATAGTCCCACACACTATGGTAAAGCGAGACCAATGTTATGTATCAAACCATCCTGTGGTAATTATATGTGGCCTGAGTGAAAATTTACAGAAGTAGGAATAACCCGCAATGAGTTACCAAAATAGCTTTGAGCTTATACTCAATAGTTATCAAATAACAAACACTCTTAACAGAAATATGATACACATAACCAAGTGAAACAAATAGTTAAAAATACTATACATGAGCTCACTCTTTCTGTCTTAAGAAAAAAACCACTCCTAGCTAACACTTAGTGATTATGGATCGTGGCTCACTTAATAAAATTCAGAGCATCCCGGTCAGGAAAAAAAATTTACCTTAAGGAAAAAGAATGTATATATATTTAAGATGAATTAAAGTAACACGGGATCTCTATTCTATTAGATTAAGCTAACACCCCAATGTATTAAATGAGTAAATGTGTGCTGACCGAATTAAGAATAATTCCTGCACTACAACTGCTATTAGCTCTGGCGCAGAATATCACTTTGTCCAGTGGCAGAATTTTCTTGAGACAATGGTACTGAGTGATAAAGACACCTCGCTTAAATAGTAAGATAAAGTCTGCAGGTGTTTAATCGTGGCTTTTTGCATGTGCAGGGATCTAACGTAACAAGACATAAGGGTCTAGGGAAATGTTTCCCTGGCGACTCTAGATACAGGAAAAAGACGTAATCTGAAGCAACGCTTGGCAGTTCTTACGAGCGACCAGAGTCCGTGATTCTAAACGCGGGCGGAAGTATGAGAAGTTAAAGTTTCTCCCCCGGTTCCACGAGTTCTCTGTAAATCAAGGAATTTGGGAAATTAGCCGCCATCGACAAGAAAGGCAGAATAAAAGGACCTTAGCTAGATGCCGATGTCCACGTGTAAAGGGGTGGAATTTAGCCTGTCCAACGTGAGATTGACATGACTAACGCCAGAAATAGCGCTACTAGGAGCTATAAGACAGAATAGTGGGCATAGACAAAAATAGAGAACAAGACAGGGCAGAAGTGACAGCAATTTCATTCAAATCACGACACTGACCAAAGAATTAAAAGAAAGAAATCTACTTGCATTAAACTGGTACCAATGCATTATTGCAGCATTGTTTTTTGCAGCAATTTGTTTTACATTATTGGGTTGCCAGTCTCGGGCAAAACCTCATCTTGATGGTAAAGGTTCTCTTTAGGCTAGTAAATTATATGGTCGCTGAAAATGATTCTTAGTAATCCCTCTTAGAGTGCTAACATTACAAGGGCATGTCACTCTATAATTTACTAGACTAAAGAGAATCTTTGCCACATTGGTTAGCCTCTTACAACTTGCCTGAGTGTGCAGTGGTTCTGTCTTTATACCCTCAAAGGCCCGCATGAGGTCGTGTATACTCCTCTTCTCCCCTTTTGTTCTTTATAGAGCATGGAGCCGCCACTGCAGCTGGTGCTCTTGCAGGAAGCCTACGTTAACGCATGTATGTGCTCTTACAGTGATGGCTTCTGTAGCAACATGATACGACTGCCAGCTTCATACATAACCTCTTATTAGTCATACCTTACGACATGTCTACGGTAGCAGTAGTCCTAATTCCCCAATGAACCCCACGAGGTCACGTGGTAGTGTATATCCTAGTGTCAACGTTATCATGAGAAGAGCGACTTCGAAATAAGAATCACTTCTCATGGACCCCTCATTTCTAAACTGCTGAGAACCACTGAGGTACACTATGTACTAGCACTAATCCCCTAGCACAAGAAGAGGCCCGTAAAGTTATTGAGCTACTGACGAAAGCCGCTTCATATTCTGAAGTCGTTCTTTGCATCTCGTGAAGAGTTCATCTAATTTTGTGTTCTTCCTTTCATTATTCACCCATCATGATCCTCAAATACTTTTTTTCGCTGTCCAAAGGTACTGTTCGTTTTTCTGCTTCCTTCTTTTACATTTGCACAGCCGTTGACTCTGTGTCAATATTGGCTTCTAATGGCCTCTATTACCCTTGGCTTGAATCTCGACGTTAGGCCACACTTTTCTTTCGTTTTATTAGATAGTCTTTGCTGTGCTATTTTAGTTAATTTCTTTGCCTTGATCTTTTATTCTTTCTTTCTATATTTCCTTTGTTTCTGTTTTCTCTTTCTTTCTTTCTTATTTGTTTTTGAGTATTTTTATTTGTTAATTAAATAATACTTTCCCCCCACCTCTTTGCAGTGTCATGTTCTCATAGCCCTTCTCCGAGTCAGTTTTAGGTTACACGAGGCCCTAGGCACACGTGAATTCGCGATGCCTCTTTTAAATATATTCCTATTGTATCGTCAATGTAGCGGGTGTGTCTCTCCTGATCTGCAGCAGTGGTTCAATAATGACCAAACACTGAGAAAAGGATGAGGATCTTAGAACGTATCAACATTTGGTGAAGATTACTCTTGACAGAGATATACATATAAGAATGATCCTTATATTTCAGGCAGCGTCACACGAATTTATAGAAGAGCAATCATAAAAACTGAGATCATCTAAGCTGTTACGAACTTATTATTCTCCGCTTCGTCTGTGAGGAAAGGTTTCGTCTCGTATTTTAGGAACCCACAGCTGAAGGTGATTCAGCAAAATATTAATTTTATAGCTTTATATGGTTATGTATTTTTTTTTAAACTGAGCCATACGGGTGCAAATTCATTAAATAATGCTTAATTCAACTATACATTTATATTTACATATAACAAGTATAATAATAAATTATTGGTTAACAAGATAAAAATAATTAAAGTTATCTCAACAAGGAAAACAAACAAGTAATTTTTCTCATCTTGGGATGACTTGGGTGGATATTCTACAGCGTCTATAAGCTTGGCCAGTATTTTTGATACTTAACTGACCAGGTGTTGACATTGTTCCGTCGATGATCTCGGGTTTAGTCACTGCTGGTTCCCAGAAGTGTTTTGGACTATTTCTTCTCTTCAGATGTCAGTCCCTTGCAGCAAGACTGGGTTAATTACTTAGATGGTCCAGGAAAGCGTCTTCAAGACCGGTCTGATGTAGGCATCTAGCGTCGACTGCAGACAAACTTGTACCACACACTAAGAGGAATCAAGCCCCTTTTTAAGTATCGGATGTGGCAACCCGTGATATGAACATCAAGCGACCTCCGCTTCCACTCACCCTTTCATCTTACTCAGAATTTTGCCCCATGTGCAACTGTACATCCACAAGCAATTTTCACATGTCAAAAATGCAAAACAAAAAATGATGAAATGTACTTATTACAACTTTCCCCACCCCTATTATCGTGGGAAATACAGACTTGATGTACAGCAAAGGTCCGAATATTGTTGGGCGACTGTTTTAAGATGCCGTCTCTCAGATAGATAGATAGATAGATAGATAGATAGATAGATAGATAGATAGATAGATAGATAGATAGATAGATAGATAGATAGATAGATAGATGGATGGATGGATGGATGGATGGATGGATGGATGGGTGGATGGGCGGGCGGGCGGGCGGGCGGGCGGGCGGACGGACGGACGGACGGACGGACGGACGGACGGACGGACGGACGGACGGACGGACGGACGGACGGACAGACAGACAGACAGACAGACAGACAGACAGACAGAAAGATAGATAGATAGATAGATAGATAGATAGATAGATAGATAGATAGATAGATAGATAGATAGATAGATAGATAGATAGATAGATAGATAGATAGATAGATAGATAGATAGATAGATAGATAGATAGATAGATAGATAGAACTTTATTTTCAAAGGGTTGAGAATTGGGCACACAAGCCCGTCTAACATTCTGCCCTTCCTTTATCTCTTCTTTCATACTGAATTCATTTATTCTCACATACATTTCACTTATCAATTTCAAGAAATTCAACGCTGTAAAGTTAAATAAAATAGCACACTCATATTAACATTAACTACTTATAAACATGACATAAAAAATGTTGAAAACATCGTCATTAGAACCTACAGTTGACATTATAAGAAAGAATATTCCGATTAAGGGTGGCATATAATCAGAACTCATAAAGTATTTGAAAAGTCTACGATTGTATGAATAGGGACTGAGGTTGTTTCTTAGATTATGTGGAAGACAATTCCAAAAATGAGCAGCCGAGTAATAGATAGATAGATAGATAGATAGATAGACAGACAGACAGACAGACAGACAGACAGACAGACAGACAGACAGATAGAGAGAGAGAGAGAGAGTATAACAAAATAATAGTAATTACTTTACATCTTTGATGTTACACGTTTACATTTCTTTACTGTTCTTCTCAAGGACCCGATTACTTTCGCTTGACCTGTTCCCCTGAACGTCATTTCTACTTCCGTTGAAGGCAATGCGCAGACAACGTGTCTCGAAAGCTTGGATCATCTTCTGGCGTCTTAAAAGTTCTCTCATCTCATTTTTCTCTCTTTTGTTTGGCCGCCTATGAGGTCATGATAAGAATTTTTCATCCCATAATGTGCATAACAAACGGTTTGGTTCATAATTAAAATTATGCAAAATATAATACTGTATGTTGATTTTTTTTTTTCAATTCTAGAGAATCAAGATTCCACAACCCAGAAACCAAAAAGGGGCGTCTGATTAGACCATAATTTTATCAGGATTGAAGTGGTATGACAAGATCACTAATGTGGAACTGATGACAAGATCACTAATGTGGAACTGATGACAAGATCACTAATGTGGAACTGATGAAAAGATCACTAATGTGGAACTGATGACAAGATCACTAATGTGGAACTGATGACAAGATCACTAATGTGGAACTGATGACAAGATCACTAATGTGGAACTGATGACAAGGTCACGAATGTGAAACTAATGACAAGATCACTAATGTGGAACTGATGACAAGAACACTAATGTGGAACTGATGACAAGATCACTAATGTGGAACTGATGACAAGATCACTAATGTGGAACTGATGACAAGAACACTAATGTGGAACTGATGAGAAGATCACGAATGTGGAACTGATGACAAGATCACGAATTTGGAACTGATGACAAGAACACTAACGTGGAACTGATGACAAGATCACTAATGTGGAACTGATGACAAGATCACGAATGTGGAACTGATGACAAGATCACGAATGTGGAACTGATGACAAGAAAACTAATGTGGAACTGATGACAAGATCACGAATGTGGAACTGATGACAAGATCACTAATGTGGAACTGATGACAAGATCACTAATGTGGAACTGATGACAAGAACACTAATGTGGAACTGATGACAAGATCACTAATGTGGAACTGATGACAAGATCACTAATGTGGAACTGATGACAAGATCACTAATGTGGAACTGATGACAAGATTACTAATGTGGAACTGATGACAAGATCACTAATGTGGAACTGATGACAAGATCACTAATGTGGAACTGATGACAAGATTACTAATGTGGAACTGATGACAAGATCACTAATGTGGAACTGATGACAAGATCACTAATGTGGAACTGATGACAAGATCACTAATGTGGAACTGATGACAAGATGACTAATGTGGAACTGATGACAAGATCACGAATGTGGAACTGATGACAAGATTACTAATGTGAAACTGATGACAAGATCACGAATGTGGAACTGATGACAAGATCACGAATGTGGAACTGATGACAAGATCACTAATGTGGAACTGATGACAAGATCACTAATGTGGAACTGATGACAAGATCACTAATGTGGAACTGATGACAAGATCACTAATGTGGAACTGATGACAAGATCACTAATGTGGAACTGATGACAAGATCACTAATGTGAAACTGATGACAAGATCACTAATGTGGAACTGATGACAAGATCACTAATGTGGAACTGATGACAAGATCACTAATGTGGAACTGATGACAAGATGACTAATGTGGAACTGATGACAAGATTACTAATGTGAAACTGATGACAAGATCACTAATGTGGAACTGATGACAAGATCTCTAATGTAGAACTGATAACAAGATCACTAATGTGGAACTGATGACAAGATCTCTAATGTAGAACTGATGACAAGATCTCTAATGTAGAACTGATGACAAGATCCCTAATGTGGAACTGATGACAAGATCACTAATGTGGAACTGATGACAAGATCTCTAATGTAGAACTGATGACAAGATCTCTAATGTAGAACTGATGACAAGATCACTAATGTGGAACTGATGACAAGATCACTAATGTGGAACTGATGACAAGATCACTAATGTGGAACTGATGACAAGATCACTAATGTAGAACTGATGACAAGATCACTAATGTGGAACTGATGACAAGATCACTAATGTGGAACTGATGACAAGATCACTAATGTGGAACTGATGGCAAGATCACTAATGTGGAACTGATGACAAGATCACTAATGTGGAACTGATGACAAGATCACTAATGTGGAACTGATGGCAAGATCACTAATGTGGAACTGATGACAAGATCACTAATGTGGAACTGATGACAAGATCACTAATGTGGAACTGATGACAAGATCACTAATGTGGAACTGATGACAAGATCACTAATGTGGAACTGATGACAAGATCACGAATGTGGAACTGATGACAAGATCACTAATGTGGAACTGATGACAAGATCACTAATGTGGAACTGATGACAAGATCACTAATGTGGAACTGATGACAAGATCACGAATGTGGAACTGATGACAAGATCACGAATGTGGAACTGATGACAAGATCACTAATGTGGAACTGATGACAAGATCACGAATGTGGAACTGATGACAAGATCACTAATGTGGAACTGATGACAAGATCACTAATGTGGAACTGATGACAAGATCACTAATGTGGAACTGATGACAAGATCACTAATGTGGAACTGATGACAAGATCACTAATGTAGAACTGATGACAAGATCACTAATGTGGAACTGATGACAAGATCACTAATGTGGAACTGATGACAAGATCACTAATGTGGAACTGATGACAAGATCACTAATGTGGAACTGATGACAAGATTACTAATGTGGAACTGATGACAAGATCACTAATGTGGAACTGATGACAAGATCACTAATGTGGAACTGATGACAAGATCACTAATGTGGAACTGATGACAAGATCACTAATGTGGAACTGATGACAAGATCACGAATGTGGAACTGATGACAAGATCACTAATGTGGAACTGATGACAAGATCACTAATGTGGAACTGATGACAAGATCACTAATGTGGAACTGATGACAAGATCACGAATGTGGAACTGATGACAAGGTCACTAATGTGGAACTGATGACAAGAACACTAATGTGGAACTGATGACAAGATCACTAATGTGGAACTGATGACAAGATCACTAATGTGGAACTGATGACAATATCACTAATGTGGAACTGATGACAAGATCACTAATGTGAAACTGATGACAAGATCACTAATGTGGAACTGATGACAAGATGACTAATGTGGAACTGATGACAAGATTACTAATGTAGAACTGATGACAAGATGACTAATGTGGAACTGATGACAAGATTACTAATGAGAAACTGATGACAAGATCACTAATGTGGACCTGATGACAAGATCTCTAATGTAGAACTGATAACAAGATCACTAATGTGGAACTGATGACAAGATCTCTAATGTAGAACTGATGACAAGATCTCTAATGTAGAACTGATGACAAGATCCCTAATGTGGAACTGATGACAAGATCACTAATGTGGAACTGATGACAAGATCTCTAATGTAGAACTGATGACAAGATCTCTAATGTAGAACTGATGACAAGATCACTAATGTGGAACTGATGACAAGATCTCTAATGTAGAACTGATGACAAGATCTCTAATGTAGAACTGATGACAAGATCACTAATGTAGAATTGATGACAAGATCACTAATGTGGAACTGATGACAAGATCACTAATGTGGAACTGATGACAAGATCACTAATGTGGAACTGATGACAAGATCACTAATGTGGAACTGATGACAAGATCACTAATGTGGAACTGATGACAAGATCACTAATGTGGAACTGATGGCAAGATCACTAATGTGGAACTGATGACAAGATCACTAATGTGGAACTGATGACAAGATCACTAATGTGGAACTGATGACAAGATCACTAATGTGGAACTGATGACAAGAACACTAATGTGGAACTGATGACAAGATCACGAATGTGGAACTGATGACAAGATCACGAATGTGGAACTGATGACAAGAACACTAATGTGGAACTGATGACAAGATCACTAATGTGGAACTGATGACAAGATCACTAATGTGGAACTGATGACAAGATCACGAATGTGGAACTGATGACAAGATCACTAATGTGGAACTGATGACAAGATCACGAATGTGGAACTGATGACAAGATCACTAATGTGGAACTGATGACAAGATCACTAATGTGGAACTGATGACAAGATCACTAATGTGGAACTGATGACAAGATCACTAATGTGGAACTGATGACAAGATCACTAATGTGGAACTGATGACAAGATCACTAATGTGGAACTGATGACAATATTACTAATGTGGAACTGATGACAAGATCACTAATGTGGAACTGATGACAAGATCACTAATGTGGACCTGATGACAAGATTACTAATGTGGAACTGATGACAAGATCACTAATGTGGAACTGATGACAAGATCACTAATGTGGAACTGATGACAAGATCACTAATGTGGAACTGATGACAAGATCACTAATGTGGAACTGATGACAAGATCACGAATGTGGAACTGATGACAAGATTACTAATGTGAAACTGATGACAAGATCACGAATGTGGAACTGATGACAAGATCACGAATGTGGAACTGATGACAAGGTCACTAATGTGGAACTGATGACAAGAACACTAATGTGGAACTGATGACAAGATCACTAATGTGGAACTGATGACAAGATCACTAATGTGGAACTGATGACAAGATCACTAATGTGGAACTGATGACAAGATCACTAATGTGAAACTGATGACAAGATCACTAATGTGGAACTGATGACAAGATGACTAATGTGGAACTGATGACAAGATTACTAATGTATAACTGATGACAAGATGACTAATGTGGAACTGATGACAAGATTACTAATGTGAAACTGATGACAAGATCACTAATGTGGACCTGATGACAAGATCTCTAATGTAGAACTGATAACAAGATCACTAATGTGGAACTGATGACAAGATCTCTAATGTAGAACTGATGACAAGATCTCTAATGTAGAACTGATGACAAGATCCCTAATGTGGAACTGATGACAAGATCACTAATGTCGAACTGATGACAAGATCTCTAATGTAGAACTGATGACAAGATCTCTAATGTAGAACTGATGACAAGATCACTAATGTGGAACTGATGACAAGATCTCTAATGTAGAACTGATGACAAGATCTCTAATGTAGAACTGATGACAAGATCACTAATGTAGAACTGATGACAAGATCACTAATGTGGAACTGATGACAAGATCACTAATGTGGAACTGATGACAAGATCACTAATGTGGAACTGATGGCAAGATCACTAATGTGGAACTGATGACAAGATCACTAATGTGGAACTGATGACAAGATCACTAATGTGGAACTGATGGCAAGATCACTAATGTGGAACTGATGACAAGATCACTAATGTGGAACTGATGACAAGATCACTAATGTGGAACTGATGACAAGATTACTAATGTGGAACTGATGACAATAACCAGTGCCAGTGGAATAAGAGATGAGAAGAAATAAATAAATAAAATAAATATCCAGACCTAAAGGTTTTTTTATATTTGGACATGCGCCCTAATATAACCGACTCGGCTGAACGGAACGCGCCTCGCCAAAACGAGACAAAGTTTTGTTTAAAAAATAGAAATAAAAAAAATAAAAAGATGAGAAGAAGACGGTAAAGATGGATAGGACACACACAATGAGAAAACCTGTTGATAGCATTACCAGGCAGTCCTTGTTCTGGAATATCCGGGGTAAGAGAATACCAAAGAACACATGGAGAAGAGAACTGGAGACAGCCAGAAGAATATCAAGAAGACACAGAAAGACCGTGAGTAGATGGTACGAGACAGGAAGACTTGGCACAAGTTTGTTGAAGGCTGGATTAACCATTAAGCAAAATAAGCACGTGCTTAGGGCACCAAGGGAAGGGGGGCACCACAGAATTGCCCCTCTAGCTATCATGCCCTTAACTCTCATCTCTTTCACTGCCACAGTCGTCTTTAGTCGAATTTTTTTGTAATTTTCAATATCTGCCGTGTTCGACTTTAATCCGAATTGTTAAAAAAACAAAAAACCCAAAAACAACAAGTTTTCTTTGGTATGGGGTGAGTGACTGAAAGTGTCATTGACCTAAAGTTCAGTATTTTTTTTTTTTAAATGTAAAACTTTTGCCTCGTTTTGGCGAGGCGTGTCCCGTTGTCGTAGATTTTTCGATAGGAGAATTAAGACTAGGTTTGGTCCCTTCCGTGACGACAGGTAAACACCCAGACGTGGGAAAACTATAACAATGATACATATATTATCTAGAACGAGCTGACCAAACACTATTATTAAGTTCAAGAGCGATTTTAATATCAGGAAAAATCGGCTCACAACATCAAAGAAAGTACATCAAGGAAAATACATATACACATAGTCATAAAAATTCAAGGAAAATGTTGCAAGGATGATAGCCCCGTTATAATGTTAACTCTAGGTTTAGCCCGGCCCCGTTAAGAGAACAGATGATGGCGCTAGAGTCACAGATACATAGGGTTTGATTCTAAGAGTTTTCGTTGTTTTATCTCGTAATTATATGCACAGAGTTTGAAAAAAACAAATCTGATTTAACCTAAGACAACAACACAAGAACTCTAGCCTTAGCAACAAATTATGCAGATTGAAAAAAAAAAAATAGGACAGCAACAGGGTGTCAAGATATAATAGTGAAAATATCACTCAAACCAGCGTACACTCATTCATTCCGCCATGGCCTCTCATACATGTACTCACGACTTTGCTCGCTGCCTCTTGGAACACACTGATTTTAGATTTTCACACAGACTCAAAAAATGCAGTCTTCTGCCAAGAAGTCCCCAGTTCCAAAAGACGTATTTAACTCGGAGTCTCCGGGAACGACTACTTGGGTGTGTAAATTTGTTCAATGTCTGATTAAGTCACCTAACAATTATTCCAGGCGCGGGAGTTAGCAGAGCACAGTGTCAATAGCGTAGGTTTCTAGAAATGATGAATGTCAGGTCGGTGCCTTCCCTCAGTATAGGATTCACTTTAGTCACACCACAGATTTGTCCACAAAAAATATATATATCTAGTCGGAAAATGTTAGTTAATACTTGAAGTATTTCGCGCCACCAGGCAGAAAAATTACGTAGAGTTTCTAGAAGAAATTAAGATCTGGCTCCAAGGTCCAGTATTTATCATTAGTCTTTGAAAAACCCGTTATTGGGAGATAGTATTTCTGGCTAATTCGGGTTGCATATGCACTGTTTAGACCAGTGGTACTTAAGAAACCCACGTGGTTCAAAATAAGGACTGTCTATTTCTTCACAAGTATGGAAACTACTACTAGGTGCTGGTAAAGTTAGGGTCACCCCAAAACTTTCACTGTGTGGAGGAAAAATAACACATATAATATAATAAACAGAATCTGTTCTGGTTATAACTTACATTTAAACTTGCAAGCAGAGAGCTTTGCTTATCATTTAAACTTCCCGTGACGTAAGTTATATTTAAAAATCAGCAATCCTCATGAATTAGGAACACGTGCGTATTCCGTCACCATTCATGAGGCTCGATTCTAGAGTTTATACGTTAGTTTAGAAAAATACACTCGACTGAGTATTTGCAGTTAAATTAAATTCATAAATAGCTACAATTGCCGTTATAAGCTAGAAATTTTAATTTTATTCTGCTTTCCACTGAATGCTTCCCTAGAAAATATAATAGCCTACCACTTTATTTCTCTTCTGCGCTAAAGAAATAGATTAAAATGAATTAAGCGATTAAACACTTTAACACTCACAAAATCTATATATCTATCATATTAATTACCTCAACCACAGAATTTCAGGTAGTCGCACAACTTAAGAATAAAATGCTGAAAATATTTCTGGAAGTCTAGAAGTTCGACAAATTGCCGAAACAAACTGAGATCTTCGCTAACAGCTATTCTGTTTACGAGCAACCTATCTACGTAGTGAGTCTATGAGCGAGAATGAAATTAAAGTTTCAAACTTGGCCAATATCTTTAAAATCGGACACAGGATCCTAATCTTATTTCGCCAAGCGAAATAGTCTCCCCTGTCCGTATAACACCTTCGTCCGCTTATCGCGTGACGTAACAGCCATCAGTGGCCGAGGGCTTGCATGAGTTGCAAATCTCAGACCACCGTCTGCAGTGCGGAGTGGATTTTCACGCTAAGCCGGGTTTTTCCTGACGAAAAACCTCATGCATTTACTGAAATGCAGACTCTGTCTACTTTCCATGTCCCTCGGGTGAATTTTCACGCCCCAGGCCAGAGACCCTCAGACGAATGTCTAGCGAATGCTGTAAATTCACGCCTATCGTCCGACCAGCGCGACTGACATGTACGCAATACCACCCAGGTGCGATTCTCAGTTTTAGAGAAAGGAAAACAGGTAAAGTTTGCGAATTATATGAAAATAATATTCGCAAAAAAACGAATGGATGAAAAATATACAGGAAAAAAAAAGAAATACAGAGATAATAAAAGAGAGAATTTCGGGTGAAAGAATAGGAAGAAGATGTAGGAAATTAAATGAATATAAACCCTACGTGACACCCGTTCAACCTAGTCGGTTATATTAAGGCGCATGTCCAAATATAAAAGACCCTTAGGTTTGAAGTATTTTTTTTTAACCTGTCTTTTTTTACCTTTTTACCTGTCTTTTTTTACCTGTTTACCTGTCTTTTTTTACCTTTTTACCTGTCTTTTTTTACCTGTTTACCTGTCTTACCAACGTTTTTCTGCATGAATTTCAGTGGAGTCTGGCCAGGAAGAAAATTGAAGTTTGACTCTTCAGCATTTATCGAGGCTTAATGTCTTGTCAGTTAAGCAATGCAAGCGGGACCCCAAGATGCAGCAATAGTGAATGCAGTCAGCGACTCATAGCTTGACTGCCTGCGTCAGGACCAGCGAATCAGAGCTGGTCAAGACCGCACTCCACCTCCATGTGGTGGTCCTGGAAACAGTCTGCAGCAGTGCAGTCTGGCTGAGCGAGTGCGGATCGAAATGGGAAGGCAAACCCGGTCCATAAAAAATGCCGTGCAGAAGTCGGATGTGTCGACCGAAAGGTGCAGCTTAGGCGCAAACAGACACAACGCAACCACCGTCCTTTTCAGGGCGAACGAGGAAGAAGAAGCAGTGGAAGCGCCGGGGGGGGGGGAATTGGAAAAAAGGGGGAGGGGTGTGCTCGGGGCATCAGTTGGCCTTAATCCGGCCCTGCCTATGCTTCTTGTTGAACTGAAAGGATGATGACAGTCAACCTTTGTAGTGGAGATGGCAGTTGATGATGATGATGATGCGGTGGCTTCATGCTCTGCAAGGGGCGAGAAGGATGATGCTGATGAAACGAAACAGATGATAAAAATGGCTTACACATATGCTTCTTTTGCGTACTGAATCTTGTTATTCAAGTATTTTGGCTTGAACTTTCTACAGCATGGAGTGAGTGACCAGACCCAAGTACATAACACTTGTGAGTCGCCTTCTCCAAACTGAGTTACGACAGCTTTTCAGCGCTGCAGTTCCTGCGATCTTTTCAATGTACGCTTATACCAGAACTATTTATTACTTTTATTTCATTTTCTACTTTGGACTTTCGTTGTTTCTTGATTTTTTGTGTTTTGTTTTGTTTGTGAGCGCGTGTGCTGATATTTCTTTCTTTCTATTTCCGTATTTTCAGGACAAAGACAGACGATAGGATAGTATGGCGCTCTCTCTTTCAAACCTCTACACCTCACGGTAGAAAAGGAACAACTAAGTAAGTAAGTTCTGGTTCCGTATTTTCACTTGCATATTTGGGACCGAAGACGCATCAAAAGTGAGGAATGCAGTAACCGACCCATAGCTTGACTACTTGCGTCAGGGTCAGCGAACCAGAGCTGACCAAGACCCTACCTCCAAGTAGTGGTCCTGGAAACAGGCTGCATCACTGCAGTATGGCTGAGAGAGTAGGGATCGAAGAGGGAAGGCTAACCCGGTCCCCAAAATGCCATGCCGAAAACGGATGCGTCGAGCCGAAATGCGCAGATATCGCAGCTTTGCTGTAAACAGCGACACAACGCAACTAACGTCCTTTTTAGGACGAACGCAGAAGAAGATGATTTGCATATTTGTTGTACCTATTTGTCCTAACGTCACCTGCGCTGTTTATTATTATTATTTTTTATCTTTCTGTATCTCTCATCTTATCGTCCTTTCATTTGTTCATCTATTTTTTCTACATGTTTGCAGTTTCCATTGTCTTTTCCTCTTGACATGTCTATATTTCTTGTTTCTGTTGCCTATCTTTAACTGTAGCTGACGAAGGGTGAACCCCTAAACATCCAGTGTTTCTAGTGTTCCGTCTATTTGTAAAGCTCACTCCATACCATTTTATTTTAATAATTATATAATATCTCTGAATTGCCTGGAAGGGCGCAGTGTTACTATTCTTTGCTCCACTCTCAGACCCGGTAACAACCGGCTGGGGGATCCGAATACCCAGATCTATACATTACGCTGGTAGCTCTAGCCAGTAAAACAAACCGACTCTAGGGAACCATAAATTAACATGTGAACTATATCGGATGAGCAAAACCGAACCCGGGGACCGATAAGTTGCGTGTAAATAACTCACTGAGCCCTGGATCCAGTCACGTTTTTATTATTGCTTTTATATTCTGGAAATTTAACCACGCATATTTGTCACTGGTAGGTCTTTGCCATAGGTTTTTGCAGCGGCCTGTTGACCTTACTGCTGACCTAATTACATTATGTGGTCGGTCTCGTGATGGAAGTGGACGGGTGTGTTTGTCGCGTGGATGCTGCGGTCAGCGAGAGGTCAGACAATATGGATAAACACTCAGTGTTGCGATATTAGTGCTTAATTGCTTGACTTATCACTTGACTTCATCACTAGATTTAATTTGACTTATTACCCAGAGGTGCGCGTCGAATCTGCAGAATGATTCGAGCCCGTGTCTCTAGCAGCGGAGTTGCAAAACCCGGGTTCAGAGCCTGGTATTGTCACGCTCCAGTCTACAGAGCTGTAAATGGGTACCTGATTATGCTTTTGAGGTAGGAAAGGTAAAGGCTACTAGGAAGGGAAATGGTCACTCTACCTCAAAAGCAGAGACGTTGTTTCTAACGAATCACTTCCCAACGTCAGTATCTACTATGGGACAAACGGTAAAGGTAGTCTCAGGGCAGATAATTCCGTAGGCAACATGGCAGGGAACTGATCACCTCACCTCATAAAGCTGAAACGTAGTAGAGAGGTCTTTAACAATTCACTCCCCTATTGGCAGTAACTTTTACCCTGTACTTCAACTGATATTCTCTGTGCGTTACATCGTTAAGAGGGGGGATCCCGTTACACGCCCATTGAGACATATTGGGAATATGGTGTTAGGCCCATATTTTCTCGACCATCGGTACACTACGGGGTGATGTGGTCAGCATCACGACGGCCTCCGTAACCTTCCCAGCGTTGCTCTGGTACCCAATTCATGAGGATGGGTCGACCCCCGGAGCTGTTTGCGGTCTAAAAAATCCCAACTCAGCTGTGGATCGAACCATGGACTACCGAGCTGTTACATCGTTACCTCGACCTTAATTTGTCTGTGCGTTCCTCCCTAATGATTGTCTAAAATTAAGGTCAAGATAATCCCATAACACATAGTGCTGTAGTGGAGTGAAGTGTTATTTACTTTACTTATGGTATGCCTCAGTTTTATAAGGTAGGAGTCAACAGTTCACGTCCTTGCTGTCTTTGCCATCCCAAAGTCATAAGCAGAGCCATGTACCCATTTTTACAGTCGGGAGGACTGGGGCGTGATGCGACCTGGTTTCGAACCCGGGGCATTTGCCTAACTACATTATATGCAACTCAGTGGATGGATATTTCCAACAACAACAAAAAAAACTGAAAAAGGTGATTCATCTCACTAGGACAAAAGAAAAAGAAAATAGCCAAAGTTACGACCACAAAGCCTTCACCAGGGAAAGGAAAGAAAGCGAGCGCTAAGTAGGACACACATGAATATAAATAAAAAAATTGTTACTACCGGTAAAAACCGGCTAAGACCTAGCTAGCCCGCCAAAAAGATAACACACCATGAAAACATGAAATGGCTGCCATTTCCGGATGTAAACATAGACTACCACCACAAGAGCTAGATATTTATTTCTTTGATGCGTGTTTACTGTGTAGGGGTCAAATGTTTAGGTGGTCTACGTTCCTTAAAGATACACTAAAAATATTAATCCATTATTGATGATGATAATGAAGAAATAATGGAAGTGCAAATGAAAGCGCTGGCAACTGATGTTGTTGCTTGCACGACCATGGTTGTTCCATAAAACACGCATTAGTATTTCTTGAGCACGCTGTAAACAACGATCATAACAGATTTGTGAATTAACAATTATTGTTTGCTCACGCACCCAATAACACCCGTAAATGTATTTGTTTGTTTGTTTGTTTGTTTGTTTCTCATTATAGGCAAAGCAGATCCCCAGGGACATTTATTACTTCCCCCTTCCAGCAACCGGGGGCAAAATCAAATCTAACATAACAAATACAAAATAATCAACAACTGGAACACCGATTTGCCTTGAAGTTCGTACAATAACAACATCAGTGTATATAATATATTGGTTACGTTGTTACACTAACAAACAAAAACAAACAAACAAACAAAACCGAGATAGATAGAACAGAAGAAAAGAATGTGGCCTAAGTTCGCACGTGAAATGGTTGCCAAGTTAAACTTGATTCTTGCCAGGATCAAGAAAGAAAGCATGGGTTGTACTGCTGTAATAATTATGTAGTAACGGTCTGGGATTTTTATTTTAATGTCATCTCCTAATTGACGCCCCTTACGCTACATCCAAATAGCCGCCCCTTATATGTCGCCTACGTCATCCAAATTGTCACCCCTTATACTGACATCCAAATTGTTACCCCTTATACTGACATCCAAATTGTCACCCCTTATACTGACATCCAAATTGTCACCCCTTATACTGACATCTAAATTGTCACCCTTTATACTGACATCCAAATTGTCATCCCTTATACGGACATCCAAACTGCCGCCCCTTATACTGGCATGCTTGTGATTGGTATCAGAAACCCTATATACAATCTTTTACCAAGCTTTATTTTAAGGATTATTATAATTAATTTTTACAACGTCGTTCCAAAGAGCTGTGCAAAGCAAGACAATGTAGTTCTTAAGGGTCTGTGAGGAAAACAAAAAAGAAGTGGATTATAATTCCCTCAGACATGACGCACGAGAAGACTAACATGAGTCTGGCGTATGGGCTTGGCCAGCGCATCGTATCAAACAAATCGCTAAAGAAACCACTGGTAAAAGAGCAAACTGTTTTAGTGCAGGTTTCCTGCAAGGGGGATTGCTGCAGTAGGGGTTCCGTGCTCCATAGGGAGATACAAGAGAAAATTGAAACGAGATGAATGCAGTCAGCGACTCAAAGCTTGACTGCTTGCGTCATGGTCAGCGAACCAGAGCTGACTAAGACCCTACTCCACCTCCAAGTGGTGGTCCTGGAAACAGGTTGCATCACTGCTGTCTGGCCGAGAGAGTAGGGATCGAAAAGGGAAGGCAAACCCGGTCCCAAAAATGCCATGTTAAAATCGGATGTGTCGGGCCGAAAGGCGCAAATATCGCAGCTTCGCTGTAAACGGCGACAGAACGTAACAAACGTCCTTTTCAGGACGAACGCAGAAGAATGAATGAAGGTGCCTGTCACGTGAAAGATAATTTATTTTACCATCTTGTCCATAATTTGATTACTCCTTTAAATGTTCTGTTTTCCGAGACATTTTGTATTTTCGTTTCTTTCATATTCTACCTACATTTTTTTCACCTCCCCAACAGGGGAATTTCTCTGGTCGCTTTAAAACGTTTGATGACGAGCGGCTGGTACCCTTTGAGGCCTGGGTAACGAGTGTGATCTGTTTCAGGGGAAGATAACAACCCGCGGTCAGTCTTTGGGTTTTCGCCCCTTAGACAAGATAGAGCATAATGTTATGCATTTCTCTACCTGGGGAACTTTCGCACGATTTCTTTTGTCTTACTCTAGATTACGTCTTTCGCCGAACTTCTGTAGAAATATGCAGGCCAGGTCCGGGGGGAGCGTCCCTTGTGATCTATAAGAGTAGACTGGTTTTAATAGACAAAGACATTCGTAAATTTTCCTGGCCCGTAGATGACCATCATGAGATAAGGCAAACTTTAACACAGTACTAGAATGTGTTTGCCTATGTTCTAGTCATTTTTCGGGGTGAGTTGACATATCTTATAATTATAATATTAGATTCATGTTAGCTTTTATATATATCTGTTAGGGAAGTGAATTTATTTCTGAGGACTTCTCCTAGTAATTTATTCAGTGATAAGGTAGCGCTGTCTACGGCCTATTAAGTGGTGCTTACACTGTTACGGTTTATCATGGGTTAAATGTTAAACTTACAATAACAGATATTAGGCGTAGAATCAGTCCACGAATGCTTACCATTGGGTTAAGAGTCAGCAAAATTAACTGTCATTTCTGTAAGATAATGTCAGGTGTGGATTGTTCACTTTAAAACTGAATAGTGGGTTCTTGTGCGTTTATTCACCGGTTAAATCAAATTCTGGAAATTTATTACCAAAACTGAGAACCGTACTTTTTCTTGACTGAAAAATGCTGATTTCACATTGTGATTTGGGAGGCAAGTTAAAAAAAAAAAGCGTGTCTCTTGCATTCATAGTTGACACGCTTACGACAGACCCGCCCTCACCCCCCCCCCCCCCGTATTTTTAAAAAAAAGTTTATAAACCAATAGAACGGAATTGAATCAGCTCTACAAGTTAACGGTACAAAGGAAACAAGGGAAATCGCTGCCGTTGCCTTCTCTAACTCAAGATCAGAGTCAGGCACCCTTTTACAGCTGGTTTGACTGATGCGTGACACATGTTCCCTTCCTCGCTGCCGTTGCCTTCTCTAAC
The DNA here is from genome assembly GCA_024509875.1 of Oreohelix idahoensis. Classification (NCBI taxonomy): domain Eukaryota; kingdom Metazoa; phylum Mollusca; class Gastropoda; order Stylommatophora; family Oreohelicidae; genus Oreohelix; species Oreohelix idahoensis. The sequence goes on along the minus strand of JAMPIV010003974.1, from coordinate 31,331 downwards.
TCAGGATCAGAGTCAGGTACCCATTTACAGCTGGTTATGGAGTGTTAGAGACTTCATCATACTAGGTCCAGCATCGAGAGGTGGGGAGACCAGTTTCCTTCCTCGCTGTCTTTTCCTTCCCTAACTCAAAGTTAAGTACCCATTTATAGCTAGGTAGATCCCATCTCTCGATGCTGGACCTAGTATGGTGAAGTCTCTAACACTCCATAACAGTTGTAAATGGGTACCTTACTCTGATACTGAGTTAGAGAAGGCAACGGTAGCGAGAAAGGGAACAGGTGTCACGCATCAGTCTAACCAGCTGTAAAAGGGTACCTGCCTCTTATCTTGAGTTAGAGAAGGCAACGGCAGCGAGAAAGGGAACAGGTGTCACGCATCAGTCTAACCAGCTGTAAAAGGGTACCTGCCTCTTATCTTGAGTTAGAGAAGGCAACGGCAGCGAGAAAGGGAACAGGTGCCCAACGCATCAGTCTACCACCAGCTGGATAAGGGTACCTGCCTCTGATCTTGAGTTAGAGAAGGCAACGGCAGCGAGGAAGGGAACAGGCCACCCCACCTCATAAAGCTGGGACCCAGTACCTCGAAGTCTATAACACTTCACTCCCCTACGGCAGAATGTGCTACGTGACTACAACCTTACGAACGGCAGGCGTGTTTTTAAAAAAAATTCTAAGCAACGGGGGAGGGGGGGAAAGGACAATGACACTTTTTCAGTCAAGAAAGAGTACGGTGATCGGTTTGGGTAATAAATATCCACAATTTAATTTAACCGGTGAATTAACGCACAAGTACCGAATAGTGAGATGCAGGTAATAACTCTGGATTATAGGAGATAGTCACTTATTCCTTCTGATAGATATTTCTAGTGGCAAGGGAGGATCATTTTATGCTTACTTGTGTGGCTAGGCACTAGTCTATAACTTTCACTGAAAGCAGTCACCAGGCATAGATATAATTATATCTTATGATCTAGCCACAACTGTATTATTATAGCAAGAACATTGCATTTTCTTTGTACTCATTTTGTGGAAATGCTAATATATTTCCCAAAGGGGACATACGATTTATTTGTGTAATGTCAAATGCTGTAATCTGTTTATGTAAATTCATTTAATGTTGTAAGATGAATAAGCATATTCATTTAACTGTAACTACAGGTTAGGTTTCCTGTATGTTGAGATTGGGAGAAGAGGAGTAGATTGTTGCTGTCAGAACATTTAATGACAGTTACATGGGTGTACACAAGATATTAAGCCTATGCGGGCACATGCTATAATTGATAGAAGGGAAGGAGCGGAGCATGACTAGGTTATAAAACCTTAGATTGATTTTAGCGTTGCTTGAAGTTAAAAGGTGTCTCTTTTGGGTCTCAGTTTCAGGGAGACCGACTCGCGAGAGCAGATTCCAGTCAGGCGAAGAACGAAATATTCTCTTCGATCTAGAGGGTTCTGAATACCGCTAGCGTCACGAATCGTCATTCCCTTTCCTGAATCAAAACCCCTTTTTGTCAACGCCAAGTGAAGCTCACGCAGTGCAACGGAGCCAACGCAAAATCTGGAATCGCCAAATGCAGTAGTAGTTCTCTACTTGCCTATTGGATTACCAGCCAGAGCATTGCGGCTTCCAGAATATCAAACCCGCCCAGCATGCCTATAGCAGAATTCCATATCACCCGCCTTTTTTGTGCCTAAACGGGGCACTCAGCCAAGCCACAGTCAACCAGTTTAAACAGGATTTACAGCCAAGCGGAGCCTTGCGCCGGATAAGCGCGCCTGGGTCTCTTTGTCCTCAAGTGACTTCTTATGGTGTATTTCCTGGATACTTAAAACCTCGCACGTATGAGCAGCCATCTATGGACAGAGTTTCAGCCGCCACTTGCGCTATAAGGGGAGTCACCACCAACGTTTAGCACCAACAAAGAAAGTTTTGTAGGCTAGTCCCTCACGAAGGATCTACAAGTTAATTCACTTCCTGGAGTTACTTCAGCTGGTCCCCGAAAAGCGGACAGGCTGTCGCCCAGTTCAATCAGTTGGTCAGCAGGAGATAAACAGCGTCCCCCAGCCCAACTCGCGCCAGTAGGGGGGGGGGGTCACCAACGATAGCGCCTATACAGTGATGTTATTCAGGTTAATTCCATCACCGATGGAGGATATATACTAAAACACCACTTACTGGAGTTACTTCAGCTGGTCCCCGAAAACCGAAGGAATGTCGCTCGATTATTTATCTCTTTGTGTTCTACAGGTTTTATGAATGGTGATCTGGGTGTGTGGTTGTTGGTGTATATATTTATTGATGAATATTTGATTATTGATGTAATTTTATGTTGTTGTGATGATATGCATTATTTTCATGCTTTTCTTCTTTAATAAATTTTACACATTTATTAATGCGCTGTTCACGACCTTTCCATCCATATTTGTATTTTTAGCTCTTTACTATAATCTCTATGTATGATAAGAGAAAAGAGAGAGAGAGCAGGAGGTGCTTAGACAGACATAAGTGAGTTGAGGCTTGGAGAGAGAGATCATTTGAATAAATCTTCTTCCAGGTTGTCTCAAGTCCATCTCCTATTTACACCTTATCTAAAGTGTAATCTATAACTCTGTCAGTCCACTATCCCTTGTCGATTCCACTACAGTTGTCCAACTCGACAAATACTCTACACTCTAACTCAACCACGACAGTGCCGCTGATGCAACAAGAGCAAGACTCAATTCATGAAGTATTTACTATTAACCAGAGCACAAGGTATTTTATATTTGGATAAGTAAACACCAAGCTGTCAATGGGTACCTGACTCTGCTCTTTGAGTTAGGGAAGGAAAAAGCAGGGAGGAAAGGAACTAGTCACCCACCTCTCGATGCTGGACCTGGTATAGTGAAGTCTCTAACACTTCACTCCCCTACAGTTGTATATGCTATGGGACTACCTTGACCTTTTAAGTAAACACCACAAAATTGATAAAACACTAAAATTATTTATTGAAAATTATAACATTATTTATCATTCAAAATGTTGTCCATGAGCGTGCATGCATAAATTCAGCGTTTTTCGAAAATTTCCACAAACTCCTTGACATAAATCTTGGTCCAGTTCTACGAAACTCCTCTGTTATTTCTGTTTTGAGATCCTCTAAGGTTTTAGGTTTCAGATCAATATACCTTCTCCTTTAAATATTCACATAAATGTATAATCTACTGGAATAAAAGCTACAGTAGTGGTTCCCTGCTCCATAAGGAGCGAGAGGGGAAAAGTAACGATGTGTGTGTGTATATATATATATATATCGTTATTCCATAGGGGAACTATATGTTTGTCATTGACAAACTCTTCTGAAATTGAGCCACACGTGAAGGCCGGGAGACTTGTTGACCAACTACCTTTGCCCGCCTCACATCGCGCGTTTGGGAAAACTCCAAACTCACAACGAAGACCACAGCCGCGGTATATAACGCCTGCGTCACCAGCACTCTCCTATATGGCAGCGAGACCAGGACAACCTATGCTAAGCAAGAAAAAAGGCTCAATACCTTCCATTTACGGTGTCTACGCCCCATCATCGGCATCTCGTGGGAAGATAAAGTGACAAATGTCGAGTTGTTGTCACGTGCTGGCCTTCAAAGCATGTATACACTGCTTAGACAGCGCAGATTACGCTGGCTTGGCCATGTCCGCCGCATGGAAGATGGTCGCATCCCGAAGGATATCTTCTACGGACAATTAGCAGATGGCAAGAGAACTGTTGGACGACCGCAGCTGAGGTTCAAAGATGTGTGCAAGAGAGATATGAGGGCACTGGACTTGGATTCAGCAACATGGGAGGATGAAGCTGCCAATCGCACTAAGTGGCGATGCTATTTACGGCGCCACCTCAGATTGGGCAAAAACGAAGCTCACACAAAAAGCAGAAGAGAGGAGAAAATGTCGAAAATAAGCAGCTCAGGGCTGTCACCTCAAGCGCGCATCCCATAGTCAGTTATGACTGAAGGGGCTGATATTATATTATTATATTATTACTACTTTATATATTTCATTATATATATATATATATATATATATATATATATATATATATATATATATATATATAATGAAAAATGTCTTTCGCGCTGTTATCTGATAACTCGAGAACGGCTGAATCGATTTTGATGCAGCTTTCACCAGCGTGTCGTTCTTTCTCATGGAAGGTTTTAAGATATATATTGTCAAGATACAACATCATGAGGCTGAGCAGTGAATTTTTCTTCACTCCATTCATTCTTTTCACAAGGGACTTCATTCATTCTTATCTCAAGGGGCAAGGGACGTAACATATAAACTATATAAGTCATAATGTTTATTCTTTCTCGTTAAACGTACAAGAAGTGCCTCGCTTTTTGGTTTGTAAGTTTTTAAAAAAATTGTTAACAAGAAAACTTTAAATAATACATAGCTATATAGAGATGTAAATTAAATAAATCAATGCGTTGCAACTGTTATGCAAATTTTGTAACGCAGGCTTTCTAACAATAAAGGTTTGATAACTTCTCGCCTATCAAAAGTATCAGAAAATTTCGAATAATTCTCAGCTATGTAGACCATTTTCGTTTACACAGAAGCTGTCATGTAAATTATTTGTGCAAGAAAATGTGTATGTTCTTGAAGATGTCTGTATGTTCTGACATTATAATTGCTGTCGTAAATTTATTTTGAGAGAAAAGAGTCGTAGAAATAGTGGTCCGGTTTAGAGTGGAAAATGATGATGGAAAGCTCAGTGATAGAAAATGTAGAGATTTAATAGTTGCTTCACAGCGTGCTGGAGGAGAGTAAAGACAGACTTATTTACGACAAATCGCTTCTCTCAATCTTCTCTTTCACTCTCCTGGTCAAACAATTATTTGCCAGTTTTCCAGACCCGCTTCTGCGCGCACACCGATTTGGTGTTTTCACACACACAGACGATGTAGATACAAACTATATTAAACGAATAGGGGAAAAGTTGGGCTTTGGGTATATCCAACACACAGAACTAAATGAGTTTATGTGATTTTATTCACTTTAAACATCAATCACTAACAAATATCAGGTATTACATAAATTATCATAAGTACACAAATGCAAATAACAAATTTGGGAGGGGTGAAGAAGATTGGTATCGACTAAGCCCTTCCCGCTTATTAGACAAAGACAAACCCAGTCCAGAGATAGATAATATCAGGAACATAGGTACGTTAACCTAACAGTGAAGTTAATTACTCTGAAAGAGGTGTTACAAAGTTAGGTATAGGTGATAGAAAAAAGGAACTGTTCTTCCCCAGCTGTTCTTCCCTTTACTAAGCAAATGGAAAGGAGGGGGTTTTTTAAACAGAGTTAACCAATTAGCAACTCCCCCTTAAAGGAACAATGCAGGGAATACAGAAAAATTATATTACTAGGCAAGAAAGTTAACAACAGGTTTACAAAAGAAAACGATTAAATTTCCTGTCATTCATACACACGCGTGAGGATCCACACTCATATACTCACACACTTACCGAATGCAGCCTCAGACGATCCATAAAAAAGTATATAAAAACAGCAAGTAATCTTTGACATATGAACTGTCTAATCCTTCGATGTCCCGCCCCAGATGTTTGCGAGGTTTTGTTGGTAACAAATATTCTCACTTATCGCAAGACTTGAAGACTAAGAGTTCTCGTGTTTTTATTATATATATAAAAGGAGTCTATGGGATGGTACTAACACAGTTCGGCACAGGGGTGAAAATGAAGTGGTCTCTTTTAATCCTCCGCTATGGTAAAATTCCTTCAATGTGTGATGATAGTTTTATTAAATCCAATTGAGGAAAAAAAAACTAGGCTGTCACAGTCAGGAAAATATGTACTCTCTCACAGTAAACAGTAAATATGATATCGCTACTAGCGATGAGTACCTTCCAGTTTATCTTACAGGTTTGTAAGGGTAATTTGATGATTATTCTTTAAAATGTTCTTGGGTGGGCTTTATTTCATTTAATTCTGACAGCTAGGTCGCAAGGACCGCCACAAGATTATATTTTAAAAGAAATGTTTCTTCAATATGACTGGAAGTTTATAGGATGATTTCTTTATTTCTTTCTTTATTTAGCTGGGACCGCAGGTACGATCACTCTGTGTGAAAGAAAAAAAAGACATGTAACATACCGAAAAATCAAGCGCGATAAATTTCCCGTTAAGCCTATAATACACTCGAGTATTTAATTATGTATTTAATAAACACTGCGCGAATTCTAGTGGTTAAAACACACACATCTATAAAACTAGGACTTAACTGAATTTATTAATTATAAATTCCTTCGCGACTTTAAAAGTTAATTTAAGCATCTATTATCTTTTGAAATAATATAATAGATAGATCATTATATTTAAAACTGGAACTCTTGAGATGGTTAATTAAATAGATTTAAATTAACACAAAATCCCTTGAAATAGAATGACTGAACTAGACCACTGATCACTTTACACAATATATATATTACCGCTTTGCACAGAAATAGAAGAATTCACTGCAAATAAAATGAAAATCCAGGGGATAATCTAGCAAGATTTCAAATATCGCTAGTGCTACTATCAAGTTCTGGCCAGCGAATGATAACGTGTCTAGTCTTCATGGTCTATTTAGCTAAAATGGAATGTAAGTTGAGTGGGACATGATAAACTTGACAGCTTATTTGATCTCACGAACTTTTGGGGATCTGACCGCCAAATCAAGAGAAGAAGCCGCCCCCTGGTCTTCGTATCTCCGTTCGCTGCTGCCCGTTTCGGCTTTCCCCCGTTCGCTCGGTTGCGATTGACACCGAGACGCGAAATTAGCGGCAAGCAACTGCGTCTCGTATCAGGGACCACTACTGTCTTTGATAACGCCGATAGTCTCCCCTAAAATCCCTCAGTTCGTCTCTTTGATCTCGTGCCGCCTACTAAATGAGTCCCGGTGGAATGAGTTCTGGCAAACGAAAAGTTACAACAAATGTTCAGGGGTTCTAATGTTATGAAAAGCTAAAGGTCCCTTTAAATCATCCATCATATCAGGGAAAATTCACTTGTCAAACTAGACGTACGTCACAATCGTCCCCCACTTTTAGACATGAAACCATTTTTCATGTTTCATTTTTTGACAATGGAGGTGACCTGATTGGTGATTTTAGGATGAGTGGTATCTTCAGTTTGCTCTTCTTCCTCTGTAGACCAGTTTCTACTCAGGAAATCAGCCCCGACATTCTGTCTTCCCGGAATATATTCCACTTTGAAAGAATATAAACGCTTAAAAGAAGCGCCCAACGCATGATCCTTGCGTTAAATTCTTTATTGGCACCAAGAAATGCTAACGGAGCGTGGTCTGTTTGCACCGTGAAAGATGTACCATACAGAAACTCATGATGGCGTCTGATACCGTCAATCAGAGCAAGACATTCCCTTTCAACTACGCTGTAGTTCCGTTCCGCTTTATTTAATTTCCGACTGCCATAGGCAACTGGAAATAGCATGTTCAGGTCACTGTCATCGGCTTGAAGCAGTGTTGACCCGATGCCCTGACCTGACGCGTCGACTCTCAGTACAAAAGGTTTCTTGAGGTCAGGCAACCTCAAAATGGGGTATGCAGACAACTGTCCTTTCAAAGTGCTATACGCGTGTTCGCACTTTTGATCCCATATGACCTTATCAGGACAACCTTTCTTTGTGAGGTCAGTCAGAGGTGCCGTCAGTCCGTTGAAGTTCTGGATGTACTTCTGATAGTATGCACATAGCGATATGAAGGAACGTACGTCTTTCTTCGTTCGGGGTCTTTTTGCTGCCATTATTTTCTCCACGTTCTTCTTAATAGGCCAACTGCATCCGTGAGAAATAGTGTGCCCCAGGAAGTCTAACTGTTCAAACCCGATGAGACATTTGCTAGGTCTGGCTGTGAGACCCGTTTCCTGTAGTCTCCTGAGGAGCATAGCAACCGTAGCAATATGTTCTTCATAGGTTTCCGATGCAATTAAGATGTCATCCATGAAATTATGGATATGGGGACTTTGCAAAGGTTGTAGAAGCTTCCTCATCATCCTGGTGAACACTCCTGGTGCATTATGCAAACCGAACGGCATCACGTTAAATGTGTAATGTCCTTCACTAGTGCTGAAAGCTAACAAAGGTTTAATTTCCTCCTTGACTGGTATTTGATAATAACCTTTGCTGAGGTCAATCTTGGAGAAGATCTTTGCTTTGCTGAGCTTGGTGAACAACTCAGAAACAGTTTGGAGAGGTTCGGGCTGGAATTCCGTTACCGTGTTTAGCAACCTGTAATCAATGCACAGCCGAACTTCCTTATTGGGCTTCTGCAACAGCACTACACTCGAGCTGTAAGGAGATGTAGACTCACTGATAATTCCTGCCTGACGCAGCTTGTCTATTTCTCCGCGAAGTGCATCAGCTTTAGCGTACGGGATGGGGTAAACTCTGGTTTGAACAGGGGTCTCGTTTTGTTAATTTCATATCAAATTCAATGAGATTTGTTCGACCAGGTACATCCGTTAAGACTGCACTGTACTGTTTTAGTAGAGCCCTGGTTTCTGTTTGTTGTTCTGGTGAGAGATTGTCGCCGAACTTGACATCTTTAAAGGATTCTGTGGGTTGCAATGGATACTCCATGCAACCATCATCATCTTCCTCGTCTTCCGTTGCTATGGCGACAGCCAGGAGATGCTCGGAGGATGGCACCGGTCTTTCCAAATATTTCTTTAGCAGATTTATGTGGAAGACCTTCTCCTTTCCTTTGATGGAGATCTTGTAGTTGGTACGTGAGATCTTTTTAAGGACGGTAAACGGTCCTTGCCATCCGATGCGAAGTTTATTGCTTCCGGTTGGAAGTAGCAATAGGACTTTCTCCCCTGGTTGTAGTTCTCTCTCTTTTGCAGCTTTGTTGTATCTTTTAGTAATTTTAGCGCGGGCTTTCTTAAGGTTGGTAGTAGCTAGATCCCATCCTAGCTTTAGCCTTTCCTTAAGCTCAGATACATACTTGCTTGCAGAGACGACTGTCTCGTCAGCCTTCTGGTCTGTCAGGGACCGAAGTAAGGCTTCTAGTGGCCCCTTAATAGGTCTGCCAAATAAAAGTGTAGCTGGCGCAAAACCCGTAGACGCTTGGGGTACCTCTCGGTAGGCGAATAAGGCAGCCGATATATATTGGTCCCAGTCTTCCGGTTTCTCCTGACCCAGCTTACGTAACATCATGGTGAGGGTACCGTTAAAACGTTCCACGAGCCCATTCCCGGCCGGATGGTAGGGACTTGTGTGGATATGTTTGGCCCTCAAGATCTTAAAGATCTCCTCCATTAACAGGCTACGGAATTGGGATCCATTGTCCGTCAAAACTTGTTGAGGGAATCCCAACCGTGTAAAAATTTGCACAAGGGCTTCTGCGACATGCTTGGAATTAGTGCATGGTAGCGGTACGGCTTCGGCCCACATAGTGCAAGTGTCAACTAAGGTCAGGATGAACCTGTTCCTTCTTTTGGTCTTTTCCAGAGGACCAATAATGTCGACAGCAACCCGTTCAAATGGAGTCCCTACTATTGGCATTTGCCCCATAGGTACTGGGGGTGTCAAGTGCTTGGGTGCTACCCGTTGGCACTGGGCGCAGGATTTCACATACCTGACAATGTCAGAGTTCATTCCTGGCCACCAATAGTGGTTTTTTATTCGCTGAATAGTGGCGTTTTGTCCCATATGTCCGCTAAAGGGAAGAGAGTGCCCCATTTCTAAGATCTGGTTTCTGTACTGCGTCGGTACTAGGAGCTGGTTATTCCCCGTGTCCGGGTTGCCCGTTCTACGATACAATACACCATCCTTAGAAAAGATGTCTCCGTTGTGTCTGGGGTCCTTAGCCATGGGCAGTTTTTTTAAAGCAGGGCGCCAGAGTAGGGTCCTTTTGTTGCGCCTCCTTCAGTTCATTCGGCAACAAGTTTGGCGCAGGCTCCCTCTCCTTCTTGGCTTGCCCTCTTGTGGTTACCGCTGCCACAATCGGCTCCTTAGGTCTCCCAATGAACACATATCTACATCCCAGGATAACTGGGTAGATCGGATCATCCATTATGGCCGCTTTAATAACTCCTCTGACAAAGTCAGAGTGTATTTCTACCAGTGCGATAGGAAGCGTCCTGGGTGCGTCACTCCTGAAAACTCCACTAAGTTTGACGGTTTCCTCTGTCTCCTGACCTGGTTTGACTAGGTGTCTAGCAACAATACAACTAAAACTTAATCCAGTGTCAAAGAGACAAGTAGTTGAGGTACCATTCAAAATTACAGTTCCTCGAGTTGAGGGTCGGTCCCCCTCAGGTTGAGAATCACTGACGTTGACTCTACCTTTCGAGGCTGTATGCAAACATCCAATGCGGTTTGCACCGGTTTGTTTGCCCTGATCAGACGTTCCTGGTGTAGGGGTCTTCCCTTTTCCTTGACCTTGGTGGCCGCGCTGCCACGTAGGCTTGGTGGGTTGATCAGAATTGTTGTTTGGGGGGGTATCGGGTTTTGTAGAATTTCGATTTTTCCTGGGGAGGTTTCTGGGTATTGTTATCTCGTTGGTTATAATGTTGAGAGGAAGTGGAAGAATAGGATGCCTGCTCTAGATTCTGTTTTCGAGATGGCTCATCGGTGGGTTTACGTTTAGTGCTGGGAAGTTCGGCCATTGCATTGCTATAGCGTTCGGCTTTATTGAGTATGTCTTCAAGCCTGACTGCCCCTGTTCAGCCAAAAATCTACGAGTTTCATTCGACAAAGTGGATTTTATCTGCTCCACAAGAACAAGTTCGAGGAGTCCCTCATATGAAAGAGGTAGGTCAGATAATTCAATGCACTTTGTCAGATAACCCGTGAGACGTGAAGAGAACTGGGGAAATGTTTCCGTGCTCTCTTTTCGGCTGTTTCTGAACAACTGCAGAAACTTTCGGGCAGTCATCTCAAACTGCTGTAGTAAGGCCTTCTTCAACAGGTCATAATCATGTTGATTCGGTCCCAGCTTTGTGTACACGTCATAAGCATTGCCTTTCAGTGACGTTGAAAGTTTGAGCGCCCAGCGGGTACTCTCTAACCCATAAAGATTCGCGAGTCTCTCGAATTTTTTCTAGGTAGCTGTCAATTTTTTCGTTAGGGCTAGGAAAAGATTCTAAAGAAAACGACATAGCAGTTAATTGGGCAGACTGAGTGCTGGAGAGATCCATTGTTTGAGACTGGGGCGAAGACGGCTCTCCATTATTTGAAGTAGAGGCACTCCGACTCTCTAAAGCCTTGAGCGCTAATTCATGCTGTCTTTCCTTGTCTCTCTCTCTTTCCCTGCGGGCGTCCATCTCTGCCTCAATTTTCTTCTGCTCCAATTGACGATCGTCCGCTTCTTTCTTCCTAGCTTCTGCCCTCTCTTCCTCCGCGTCATACCTTTGAAGTTCCTGGTTGATAAACAGATTCGCAGCTTCTGTGTCTAGTCCTGAGTCCTTGGCCTCTTGCCTCAAAATGGATCTTATCCTAATTCTCTCAGCCATTGTCAAAGAACTGGATGCTTCTAAGACTAGAGAATAGTAAGATGGAACAAGAAGGGGAAAAACTCAAAGCCGCTACGAGAAAAACAAAAGTAAAAAAAAATTTACTAGAGTTACCTCCTACCTGTACTGTGCAAACTTATCGCTGCTATTATCTGGCAATTAAGGCTCTAAACGCAAGCGACTATGCCACTAAATGGTAAGTTACACTGGAAAAAAAAATCTACTTTTACTAACAGTAGAGAAAAATTTAAATTAAAACAATTTAAAAGGAAAAAAAATTTTTTTTTTTTTTTTTCTAAATTTTAAATCTCTGACAACAAACTCCGTCCCTAAAGTCAATTATTGAGATGAGACTTTGTTAACTTAATTTTTTAAAATCAGAACAATCCGTCTTTAGCTAAGCTCAACTCTTTTTAACTTCAAAAACCTTAGTGACTGTAAAACAATCACGCAATCCCAGCAACTCTTATAAAGAAAGAAATTGAATATCTCCGCCAGAGGATAATTAAAATAGCAAATATTTTTGTTTATCTGTACTTTCTACTGCTGTGGAGAGAAAACAACCTGTAAATATGCTGTGTGGACAACCCAAATACTTAAAGAACGTTTGTCTAGGGGTGTAATTATTTATTTATTTCCCTAATTCACAAGACAAATCATTCACACTCTACCTAGTTAGACCCAGACTAAACCAGACTCAAAATATCTTTAACCCGGCTATACGATTGCCTCAAATGTAGCTCAAGATCCCAGAACCAGCCCACAAATATGTGTGCATCAAATGTATCTCAAAATAATCCTGGACGAGCCAGCCAAATATTGTCGTAAATTTATTTTGAGAGAAAAGAGTCGTAGAAATAGTGGTCCGGTTTAGAGTGGAAAATGATGATGGAAAGCTCAGTGATAGAAAATGTAGAGATTTAATAGTTGCTTCACAGCGTGCTGGAGGAGAGTAAAGACAGACTTATTTACGACAAATCGCTTCTCTCAATCTTCTCTTTCACTCTCCTGGTCAAACAATTATTTGCCAGTTTTCCAGACCCGCTTCTGCGCGCACACCGATTTGGTGTTTTTCACACACACAGACGATGTAGATACAAACTATATTAAACGAATAGGGGAAAAGTTGGGCTTTGGGTATATCCAACACACAGAACTAAATGAGTTTATGTGATTTTATTCACTTTAAACATCAATCACTAACAAATATCAGGTATTACATAAATTATCATAAGTACACAAAATGCAAATAACAAATTTGGGAGGGGTGAAGAAGATTGGTATCGACTAAGCCCTTCCCGCTTATTAGACAAAGACAAACCCAGTCCAGAGATAGATAATATCAGGAACACGGGTACGTTAACCTAACAGTGAAGTTAATTACTCTGAAAGAGGTGTTACAAAGTTAGGTATAGGTGATAGAAAAAAGGAACTGTTCTTCCCAGCTGTTCTTCCCTTTACTAAGCAAATGGAAAGGAGGGGGTTTTTTAACAGAGTTAACCAATTAGCAACTCCCCCTTAAAGGAACAATGCAGGGAATACAGAAAAATTATATTACTAGGCAAGAAAGTTAACAACAGGTTTACAAAAGAAAACGATTAAATTTCCTGTCATTCATACACACGCGTGAGGATCCACACTCATATACTCACACACTTACCGAATGCAGCCTCAGACGATCCATAAAAGTATATAAAAAAACAGCAAGTAATCTTTGACATATGAACTGTCTAATCCTTCGATGTCCCGCCCCAGATGTTTGCGAGGTTTTGTTGGTAACAAATATTCTCACTTATCGCAAGACTTGAAGACTAAGAGTTCTCGTGTTTTTATTATATATATAAAAAGGAGTCTATGGGATGGTACTAACACAGTTCGGCACAGGGGTGAAAATGAAGTGGTCTCTTTTAATCCTCCGCTATGGTAAAATTCCTTCAATGTGTGATGATAGTTTTATTAAATCCAATTGAGGAAAAAAAAACTAGGCTGTCACAGTCAGGAAAATATGTACTCTCTCACAGTAAACAGTAAATATGATATCGCTACTGGCGATGAGTACCTTCCAGTTTATCTTACAGGTTTGTAAGGGTAATTTGATGATTATTCTTTAAAATGTTCTTGGGTGGGCTTTATTTCATTTAATTCTGACAGCTAGGTCGCAAGGACCGCCACAAGATTATATTTTTAAAAGAAATGTTTCTTCAATATGACTGGAAGTTTATAGGATGATTTCTTTATTTCTTTCTTTATTTAGCTGGGACCGCAGGTACGATCACTCTGTGTGAAAGAAAAAAAAAGACATGTAACATACCGAAAAATCAAGCGCGATAAATTTCCCGTTAAGCCTATAATACACTCGAGTATTTAATTATGTATTTAATAAACACTGCGCGAATTCTAGTGGTTAAAACACATCTATAAAACTAGGACTTAACTGAATTTATTAATTATAAATTCCTTCGCGACTTTAAAAGTTAATTTAAGCATCTATTATCTTTTGAAATAATATAATAGATAGATCATTATATTTAAAACTGGAACTCTTGAGGTGGTTAATTAAATAGATTTAAATTAACAAAAAATCCCTTGAAATAGAATGACTGATCACTTTGCACAATATGTATATTACCGCTTTGCACAGAAATAGAATTCACTGCAAATAAAATGAAAATCCAGGGGATAATCTAGCAAGATTTCAAATATCGCTAGTGCTACTATCAAGTTCTGGCCAGCGAATGATAACGTGTCTAGTTTTCATGGTCTATTTAGCTAAAATGGAATGTAAGTTGAGTGGGACATGATAAACTTGACAGCTTATTTGATCTCACGAACTTTTGGGGATCTGACCGCCAAATCAAGAGAAGAAGCCGCCCCCTGGTCTTCGTATCTCCGTTCGCTGCTGCCCGTTTCGGCTTTCCCCCGTTCGCTCGGTTGCGATTGACACCGAGACGCGAAATTAGCGGCAAGCAACTGCGTCTCGTATCAGGGACCACTACTGTCTTTGATAACGCCGATAGTCTCCCCTAAAATCCCTCAGTTCGTCTCTTTGATCTCGTGCCGCCTACTAAATGAGTCCCGGTGGAATGAGTTCTGGCAAACGAAAAGTTACAACAAATGTTCAGGGGTTCTAATGTTATGAAAAGCTAAAGGTCCCTTTAAATCATCCATCATATCAGGGAAAATTCACTTGTCAAACTAGACGTACGTCACAATTGCTTAGTGATTCATTTGGATATGGAGAAAAGGCAAGTAGCTTTAGTTTTTTTTTTTTTTTTTTGGTCAGTTACTATTGTGCTGGGGAATATTAGCTACCTACCTACATAATAATTTTCAGAGTTCATTATTAAGTTTATTTACTACTTAATAACTTTACTACTTAATTATTTTCACTTTTCCTTTCATGTCTTCGTTACCTTTTTGTGTTTAATTGTATCGTAGACAAGGTTTGTGTGTTATTTGTTCTAGACAACCTGTGAATGTTCTAGAAGATTTATGTATGTTCTGACATTATAATTGCTTAGCGATTCATTTGGATATGGAGAAAAGGCAAGTAACTTTAGTCTTTTTTTTCAGTTACTATTATGCTAGGTAATATTAAGTACCTACCTACATAATAATTTTCAGAGTTCATTATTAAGTTTATTCACTACTTAATAACTTTACTACTTAATTATTTTCACTTTTCCTTTCATTTCTTCGTTACCTTTTTCTGTTTAATTGTATAGTAGACAAGGTTTGTGTGCCTCTTTTAAAAAACACTTAGGTATCCTTTTTCGTTAAAGATAGAAAAAGTGCGTTGCTTTCTGTTGTGTAACTTTTTTAAATTAGGGTTTTTTACAAAGAAACTTTAAATAATACTCAGTTATGTAAAGCTGTTACTTAAATGTACAATGCCATGCTTTCTGTAATGAAAATTTTGTAAATCTGGATCCTTTACAAGAAAAGTTTGATTAATTCTTAGCTATGTTTGTGCTACAAGATTTGTGTATGTTCTAGAAGATTCCCGAACTCGATTCATCCTTAAGGGACGTAAAAACAACGGTTAACACCCTTAGCTTAGAAACTATATAAGTCATAAATGTTATCCTTTTTCGTTAAATTTAGAAGAAGTGCGTTGATTTCTGTTATGTAAGTTTTCTAAATCACGATTCCTGATAAGGAAAGTTTGAATAATACTCAGCTGTGTAGAGCTTTTACTTAAATTTACAGTGCGTTGCTTTCTATTATGCAATTTCTCTACATCAGGATTCCTGAACAATGTTTAATTTTTAAATGTGTCACGGGAATTGCGCTCATGCTTTATATTTTATTCTGCAAAAATGGTTTTGTTGTTAGAAGAAGCGCACAACTTTTTTTGAGGGAAATTATTACTTTATTTTATTTAGTACTATTCTCATTCCTTTTTATGTTTAAGTATGCAAGTGAAACTACGTATGTGTGGTTTTATATGTAATGTATCCCCTTATTGCATTATTTTATAGAGGAAAGGGCATTAGTACGGTACATGCATACATTTGAATACATAAGAGCGTGTGTGTTTAGCTACGTATGTGCAGGAATGCAAATGTATGTATGTGCGTGTATGTATAACTCAGCTATGTAGATGTGTTCACGATACGGCTCTAAGAATGTTACATTCACTAAATTTGCCCTGAAAATCGTTTTGATGTGTGTGCGGTGGATAACATTATTTTAAAAAAAAAATAATTTTTTTTTCTCAGCTGGAAATAATCCTACCGTCTTTAACATTATTCGATAGCAATTCAGACAGACAGACAGATATATATATATATATATATATATATATATATATATATATATATATATATATATATATATATATATATATATATATATATATATATATATATATATATATATATATATATATATATACAGGTTGCCGCATGATAAGGTGCGAGCTCGCTAACATGACATGATGAAATACACGGCAGATCTCACTGGGATGGAGGAAATGACCATCTTGCTGAAGATTAAGATACGGGCAGTGATGTAATACTTCCGGCGGAAGGACTTTTTTAAATAAATAATTAAAAGGAAATAACATCTTGGAGGAGATTATAATGTTAAATCTGTGAAATAGTGAGTTTATAAACATGACAGGTGAAACGGAAGAAGCAAGACCTTACATGGTCATGAAAGACAGGCAGGTGCATTTGTAAATGACATGTCAAGAAAATATCTTGCGTGTCATGCAGAATGTTCCACAGATGAGGGTAGTTGGAGGAAAAAAGTTCATTACTGATATTACACACTAATTCGTGGTTGGACTTGCATGGAAGTGCTAAAATAAACCACTTCTGATTGGAGCTTTTTCCAACGAAACCACATGGGCGTATGGGCGAGAATGTCGCTTACACTCTACATTTTAAGACTACCTCACTTAATTTCCATCTTGTCAAGAAGACATTTCAGACAGCCAGGATAACGAATAGAAACAGCATTCCAACATAAGGACTGGACCACGTATTAGAGGATCTTCTGATATTAGATTCAAAGAAACCACTATTCTAGTACTGGAAACCACGAGTCTTAAGAAACTGCATATAGAATAACATTGGGATTATAATTAAAGTAATACCCTGACCACCTGTAAGACGGTCTCTTAAAACCAGTGGCCCGGCACTATTTGGAAGTTATGCCTATGCAAGAAGTCTGTAATCGGTGTAAGTATACATTTTATATTTTTGCATTCAAAATGTGTAAATTGTTTGTGGATGTACATGTTTATACGAGGCTGGCAACCCCAGCATATAAAATGATAAGATTCATAAACCACCACTGCAAGAACTGGTGACTGCTTCGTGCGGGTTTCCTCACAATGAACCCAAAAGCAGAGGTAGCCCCAGGCTCTATGTGGAGCAGGGGAGTGGATGATGATGATATCCTGGTGTACATATTTATTATATTAACATTTTAATAAGTTTAAATGTATACTCAAACATGGTGAAATAATGAAATGGTCGTTATTTGCAGTCCAAACGCACTTTCATCTGACTCACTGGGTTTAACATTAAAGCTCAGGGAGGGTAACGTTTCTGAGGAAGATGGAGTCGTGAAATGGAGGCGGACGGCGCCTGATTCTCATGTCAGGAGACCCTATACTTAGAAGAAACATGTGTTTTCTCTCAGTTTGTGGTACAAGTCTGTGGTTCAAATTGTCAACAGCCTACGCTAGACGCCTACATCAGACGGGTTTTGAAGATGCTTGCCTTGACAAGTGTAGTGGTTACTCCCAGTATTACGGCCAGGGACGTGCTATCGCCATAGAATTTGACGATTGACGGAACAGTCAACAACACCCTTGGGGAACCAACAGTGATGGAACCCAACATCAATATCAAATCATCGTCAACACCTGGCTAGTTAAGTATTACTTAAGCATAGGACTTTCTGTTAACGATAACTACTTTAAAACCACTATCAGTGATGAAAACATCAGTGCTTCTCTGTTTTCAACAAACAAAAAAACTCTATTTTAACTTTCTTAACTATAATTGATTATTAAATTGATTATTAAATTTGTTATCTGTAAATACAAATTAATATTTGATTTAATCATTATTGAGTGAAGTGCACTCGTATGACTCATTTTAAAAAGATAACCGTACAGAGCTATTTAAGTAATATTTTACTGCATCATTTCAGTTTAAGGACACCAAAAAAAATGCGGACAAATTTCTTTTTCCTCACAAAAGGGACGGGAAGATAAAAAGTTCATGACAGCTTAGATGATCTCAGTTGTTATGCTTGCTTTCTTAAAATGTCTTCGAGGCTCCCTGAAATAGAAGCAACATTCTTCTATTTGTGTCTCTGCCAAGAGTAATCTTGAGCGAAGGTTGATGACCTTTGAAGACCCTCACTTTTTTTACTCTGAGATTAGCCATTGTTAGACCACCGCTACAGAGGCAACCCACGCTACAATCAATCAATCAATCACTCAGTCAGTTTGTCTACCTACTTACCTACATACCTATATCCATCCACCCACCCACCCACCCCTCCCTCCCTCCCTTCCTCCCTCTCTCCATCCATCCACCCATCCATCAATCCATCCATCTCTCATACAAAGAATGAAATAAATCTACAAAAACGACATATGAAACACACATACATGAACTACCCTATCCTTCTATTTGTATCTACATCTATTCAAGCTATGCCAGAAATGATCTTCCTCAAACAACTTCAATCGATCAGTATTCTCATCCAAGCACTATCCAAAGCAACGAGCTCAATTTCCACCCGAAAAAGGCAATATTTGTTTCCGTACATACATCATCACAATTCGTGCCAAAAGTTTTTTCCCCGTGGATTCAAACTAACTATTATTTGATAAAAATCTACAAATGCTGTCCTGGCAGCTGGAACAAAAACTTACAAAATGAAAACGTAATTTATGTACCAGATCTCAGGTCCTGCAGCATAAACAGAAAGCATGTCTTCAGCACGAACGATTATCTACATCAGTGTTTCCCAAACTTTTTTGGGTCACCACCCCCTTGGCTCCCAGGGCATGACCCCAGCGCCCCCCTGCATTTTCCCACATTACATAAAAAAATGTAAAGAGTGAAAAATAAGAGCAACTGTTAATACAGTAAAACTAATTGCTCAGTTTATTGCATTGTAATATAAAGCTACAGATACGCTTATTTATTAACTTAATTTTAAAAGAAAAACTTAATTACTTAATGCTGTAAAACAAACAGCAGTATGCGAAAGTAAATTAGTAACAAACTTACTTCATTTTTAACTTCAGTGAGATGGATATGCCTGGTGTAGTGATATCAGCTTCTCAACATCAGGCTGAAAGTTACTTAGAAGGAGTCTCAGATCCCCACGTTCAGTAATCTACAGTCTGTTTCTCTGCTTCGAAAGAAGTTGTACAACCGCGCTGAAACCACGCTCTACTAAATACGATGTTGGAAAGGCAATACAGAACATCTTAACCTTTCCCCACACTGCAGGGTAGCATTCAGAGATTTCTTTCTGCAACCAAAAGTCTTGATATGATTTCTTGAACATTGGCTTAAGCTGAACGTCATTTTGTAGCGATATCAGTTCCTCTTCCACCCTTCCTAGTTCCTCAATGCATGTATCCAGGAATGGATTTATTATCCAGTCTGGAATCAGTCTGGGATCAAAAGAAGACCCTGAAACCTCTGAGACATGTCTTTATGCAGCATATCTTGATGTGCACAATATACTTGTAGATTATCCTCTGGTATTTTGTCTTTCTCTTCCAACTCTAAGAGGCTGGGAAATTGGATTAACTCGCGACGGCCAATATTACGTTTGAATAGCGTTAATTTGGCCAGAAACGTGGAGACGACAGATTTGACTTTTATAAGATTAATATCATTTCCTTGCAGTTGTAGATTTATTTCGTTAAACTTTGTGAATAAATCTGACAAATATGCAATGTCTTACCTGATATTCGTTAGGTCTGTACTGAGCGAAGCATGCGAGTCTTTGAAGAATTCTACCACAGTTTCAAAAAGAGCATAAAAGCGTCTCAGACAATTTCTTTTTGAGAGCCACCTGACTTCTGTGTGCATCAGCAAACGTTCAAACTGTTCATCATTCTCAGTACAAAGCTCTCGAAATAGTCGAGAATTGAGAGCATGGGACTTAATTCTGTTAATCGCTGTGATACCAGTATTTAATGATTTGTGAAACTGATCACCTAGATTTTTTTGCGACAAGATGTTGTCTGTGAATTACACAGTGTATTGTAAATATACCAGGTACAGCTTCTTTTAAGAAAGCGATAAACCCGCGGTAACAACCTATCATTGATGGTGCCCTATCTGTTGCACAAGCAAGAATGTTAGTAAGCGGGATGTCCTTCTCTTTGAAAGATTTCTCTACTACACGAAATATTGACTCTCCTTTTGTATCAGTTACTAGTTGCTTACCAAATAACAACTCTTGAACCAAGCTTTCATCTTTTACGAAGCGAACATAGGCGAGAAGCAAAGATTCGTTGCTAGGCAAAGTTGACTCATCCAACTGCAATGCAAATTCTGTTGTCCTAAGTATGTTGCACAATGTATTTTCAACTTTCTCAGCCATTTCTTCTATTCTTCTTTGAACAGAGGTATTGCTGAGCGGAATTGCTATAATTATTTGTTCAGGTGACTTTTGCATAACTGTACCAACAAACTCCCTTATAGCTGGCAAAATCAAATTTTCTGCGATTGTATGAGACTTTCCAGATTTAGCTATCAGCAATGAAATTTTGTATGAAGCTCGCAAACCATCACAGCTTTGTTGTGAAGTGTTGACAAACATGTCACGGACTGTTTTACGTTTCTGAAAGTTTTCACGAAGTGACTGAAAATATACTACTGGACAAAAGTTAAGGGCCACCAAGAAAAACTCTTCTGAAACAAGAAAAACACATTTCTGTGTGCACTAGGTTAATTGTTTTTTAAATTTCCAAAAACTGGGTCACTTTAACACGCACGTGAAAATTGCCATCGTTTCTGCAAAAAAAAAAAAACTCGTGGTTTTTGCAACATGCACTTACTAGTTCAAAAGGTGAAAAAGTGAGTTGAATTTCTTTTTGTTAGTAAGTCACACATTATTAAAAAAACACCTTGACTGATCTTTTCCACGGATGAATCAACTTTATTTTGTAATAAATTGTTTACACCTGGTTGCATTTAATTGGTCCATAGAGGAGTTTTCCTTGGTGGCTCTTAACTTTTGTCCAGTAGTATATGTCAAACTTTTATCTGTTTTATCTGGGTGAATTTTTTTCAAATGTTCAAGTAGTCTGCAAGGTTTCATCGCCTCATTTGAAAAGGCCCTCTCACATAATAGACACATTGGCAGTTGTTGGTTATTTAGTGCTGGAATAAATTCATATTTCAGATATTCCACGCTGTATTGTCTGCACTTCTTTTTGGTTTGTTCTGCTTTTGCCATATTTGTTCTGAATTCTAGAGCAAAGAATTGATTTTACAATTTTGCAGATAGAAAAATGTTCGTCGAGTAAACAACAAAAGCTGATTTAAAAGTGGCTTTACAAAAATGTTGACACAGATGGTGTTACCAGTTTACTCGTCTATTTTATAAAGTTTCTTAACCATAGCCATAAATAAATGAGAAAAATACAACAATCAGAAAAAACAAACACAATTAGCAACAGCCACACCAACACTGAAGTAACCCAATAATCATTTCATAAAGTATAATAATAGTTATATAATATGAACAAAATATAAAAATAACGCACTATATTGACAGGTCTTCAGATTTAAAAATTGAGAGACAGTAACCTAACTACAAAGTGTGGAGATCCCGGTAACAAATTAAAAGGATGTAATATAATGGACTGAACAGAAATATTCAATATACGGCAAATCTGTATTAAAATGTATCTGCTTAATTAATAATTAATGTTAGTAAAACTGGTGCTAGCTCTGTGCAAACAAACAAAAAATTTAAGTAAGAAAACTTACCTTATCGACTGGATGAAATTGTTTGATACCCGGTACACTCTTATTTGAAACCACTGTTTACAAAAGAAAAGCTGAGAAAGTTTGTTGGTTTTGCTCACAGCCAGCGCAAAGTTGAAATAGACGGGAAACGTACATCGCGCCAGTCGATTTATGAAAAGTCTGCATGTAATGTAGGAAAGCCGGTTCAGAGGATCAAAGACTGATTTATAATGCCAAGTACCTTTAAAATAAATTCCGCAACAAAGCAAAGTTGGTACTTTCTGAATCACCAGCAGGTATCTAATTTCGTCCATGCCATCGGCACGGATCATTTCTCTTCCTTCAGGAGTGAACGAATGGACAATAGGTGTTTGGTTAACCCCCTTTCCTAGCAGTTCCCGATTACCGTTTATGGTCAGCGATGGTTACCTGAGCTCAGAATGACACGCATGGACGAAACTATGCCTTGCTTAATGATCCTAGTAATACAACCATCCACATCGTCCCCGCTTCACTGATGCTGTCTCTCAAATCCACAATTCCTTTCTCCCCCGCACGTACTGAATTTAGCTTGTCAAATCCTGAACCCCCCTTACTACTAAACGCCCACTGTTTACTACTGAACGCCCCCCTCTGGCCCATTTTTTCCGTATCGCCCCCTTGGACCCTTCCAAAGCCCCCAGGGGGGCGGTACCGCCCACTTTGGGAACCACTGATCTACATAAACAACTGTAGCATACCAAAGGCAGAAAACGCCACTCTTAACTTATAAGACAAGTTTAAATAGATTAGTTTCTATCACGTTTGTGGAGGTCCTAGGGAGGGTACACGCAGCGTCGGTGCAGCGAGCAGTTCTGTTAGGGACTCGTCCATATCAGGGGGAGCGTCCGATTAGCAGAGTGGTGACAGCGCTGGCCTCTTGTTGCAGAGGTTACCGGTTCGAAATAGTGTCGTCATGCGCGAGTATGCCCAGCTGTAAATGGGTACCTCTTGAGCTAGGGAAGGCAAAGGTAGCCAGGAAGGGGAATCGTCACCCCACCTCTTGAAGCTGGACGTAGTAAAGGGCAGTCTCTAACACTTGCCTCCACTACGGCTGTATCTGTTATGGAACTACCTTTACCTAATCAGGGCTTCATCATGCTATCCAATAAGGATTCTTTTCTAGGCTTGGTATTTATCAACGCGTCAGGTGTTAGCAGCCCTTTTCAGGACTAGCCCTGTTCAGATCTTAGTCATGCTAGCTGGTAGTAGTCCTTATCATCATCATCATCATCATTTTTTCCCTCCACATGATGCATGCAGCAACAACTACTTCAAGTGGGCCCCTTGCAGGAAGCCCGCACAAAGCAAACACGTGCTCTTGCAGCAGTGGTTTCTGTGGCATTGCCTTTTATACGATGATGTTACCAGCCTCATACACAACCTCATACACAACATCATACACAACCTCATACACAACCTCATACACAACATCATACACAACCTCATCATTGTTGCCTTGTACGACATGCATGTGGGAGCAGTAGTCTTATTCTATCTTTGTCTCATCAGAGACCCCCCCCGGGGACTACACGGGGCTAGTCCTTTTCAGGGCTTAGTATTTATCAACACTACACTAGAGTTGAAACAGTTCACTTTTTGTTTGAACGGCTATTGCGCTTGTGGT
This sequence comes from Oreohelix idahoensis, assembly GCA_024509875.1. Taxonomy (NCBI): domain Eukaryota; kingdom Metazoa; phylum Mollusca; class Gastropoda; order Stylommatophora; family Oreohelicidae; genus Oreohelix; species Oreohelix idahoensis. The sequence goes on along the minus strand of JAMPIV010003974.1, from coordinate 7,666 downwards.
ACAATTGATGGACTTTCAGTCGTGGGTGAAAGAACGTGCCTCGCAACACGATGGCAAAAAACTCAAGGAAACAAAAGAAGTGCAACTAAAAATATTATTAGAGGACGGGACAATATAGGGACAGAGGAATGACAGATGACCGGGATGATAGTGACAGAGGAATGACAGATGACCGGGATGATAGTGACAGAGGAATGACAGATGACCGGGATGATAGTGGTATGATATGGCCTCATATAAGTGTAAGCAGAAAAGATCTGCATGAGCTAAGGAACATTAAGGATAAACAAGAACATAAACAAAATACTATTCACTGTACCAGTTGAACGCACAGACTCTGAAACTCATATTAGACATAAAAAGGAAGAAATAGATAAATGTATATATGGCAGCGAGACATGGATATCCTATGCTAAGCAAGAAAGATGGCTCAGTACCGTCCATCTACGGTGTCTACGCCACATCCTCTGTATTTCGAGGAAGGACAAAGTGACAAATGTCGAGGTGTTGGCATTCAAGGCAAGAATACATTGCTTAGAGAGTGCAGACTACGCTGGCTTGGCCATGTCCGCTGTATGGAAGATGGTCGCACCCCGAGAGATATCTTCTACGGACAACTGGCAGATGTCAAAAGAACAGTTCGGTGACCGCAGCTGAGGTTAAAGATGTGTGCAAGAGAGACATTAGGGCACTGGATATAAATCCAGCAGCCTGGAAGGATAAAGCTGCTGATCGCACCAAGTGGCGATGCTCTCAACGGTGCATCCTCAGATTGGGTTAAAGGAGGCTGTTATGATTAAAACTCATAACATACCGGTCGTTATCAGATGGGTATCGATTAGATACCATGTTGTCGATGTACTGTATCCACGGGTTACCCGGAAGTACGTCATTGTCTTTTGGGGCAGAAATTAGCAGAGGTTAACCGGTCTTATCTTGGCAGAAGTCAAGGAGCCTTCTAGAGCTTTTCTGTGTGTCTTTCAATGTGGACGGACGCATATATTTCTAGCTCCTGGATTGTGTTATTTCTACAGAGTCCTAAAGTGTTTCAACAGCTAGATCGCCCACATGCTTCATTTGGGTCGATGCTAGAGATTTATATTGTGAAAAGTGAATGCTGTATTCTGATGTATGTGAGTTGGAACTTTTAAATAAATTCTGCATCAAAATGTCGAGGACATCTTGTCATTAGCAGACTGAATAGCGACGCTCAAGACTGGCTAGGTTATGCTATCGTTTTACATATATATTGGATGAATTTACTGGAGCTTGTACTATGATTAAACATATGTTGTCTTAATGTCCAACCTGGCCTTCGCAGCTTCTTTATTGTTGGAGATCAGGTTTGTGCAAGAAGGCTGATTGTAAAACTGTTACCGGCATATGTATATGCCTTACTAATTTCACACAGAAATATAATTGATAAAGGAGAGACCTTTCCCGAAGTACCCATTCGACATATAATATAAGGACTAATGTTATAACTAAAAGAGAATGCAACAGAGGCTCTCACGGCAGGTAAGGGAGAGAAGAGTTCTTCAAAAGGAACACCAAGAAGTTAACCAGGTGAGAACTGTCACCTCAGGGGCGCATTCCCTTAACCAGGTGAGAACTGTCACCTCAGGGGCGCATTCCCAAACTCAGTTATGACTGAAGGGGCCATTAAATAAATAATATATATATATATAATTTTAATTACAATAAATTAAATGCACGAGGGACTTTCTCTGAGAAGACAACCAAAGAATAATATCACTGCTCCCTCGGGCATCTCGGACAAGGCAACTAATGTGACGTTGTGAAAGGCGCTAGCAACCTTATAGTGTAAAACGAATTATCACAGAATCACTGCTGCATGAACAAGTGAATGTTAGGTGTAGGCTTCTTGCATGGGAGGCCCAGCTTCAGTGGTGCCTACATACTCTGTAAGGAGCGCCTAGGGCAGTGATGATGATGGTGGTGATAATGATGATGATTAAGACGATGAGGCTAGCAACCTCATAATGTAAAACGAGTTGCTCCAGAAACCACCACTACAGTGGCACGGGGGCTTTGACGTAGACCTCCTTGCAAGGGGCCAGCTGTTTTAGTGGCCCGGTGCTCAACACGCAGCAAATAAGAGAATGAATGAAATGGAAAAATATACAGTTATCCAAAGTAAAGCCCACAAGCCCCTCAACATTAAATGTTAAATAGAGATAATGAAAAAGAAAAGAATATTAACAAGAAGGGTAAAAGATGCTCGACATGCGCCTTACACACTTGTCTGTCTATCAGGGAAGAATGAGAAAGCGAGTGGTTTCTTAAGAATAACTGTGACAGTGGACTTGGACTCTCTAACTCTTCACATTCATATCCTCTCCACGACAGTGGGTGTATCTCGAGTTAGAGAAGGCACAGGCAGCGTGGACGGGAACTCTTCTCCCCACCTCTTGCAGCTTGACCTAGTTTAGTGAGATCTCCAACACTTCACTCCCCTACGACAGTAAATGCTAAGGAACTACCTTTACCTTATCAGGACTGCATCATGTTACTGGATAAGTGGTGACTACAGCAGTCGATCCTGATCGACCGGTAATCCCAAGGCATCATTTGGTAGATCTTTAGGTGACGGAGGGGAGAAACAAATAATTTTTAACCTGGGTAAATTTCGGACTTGCTCTCTCCCACCAGCACTTAAAAGCTCGATGTTCTCAGGTTTAAGGGTACTTTCACCGCATTCCCAGTTAAAACCCACAAGCTAGCTGACTAAAATTCACTTTATTTGTGAACTGAATAAGATAAAAAGTGATCTTTTTTTTTTTAGTTTTAATTTTCCACTGCTCTGCTAATGAGATTGAAGAAAGCAGATCGTGCGGCACAGGTAAAAGATACTTATAGGTTGGACTTGCTACAAATTCCAGATACTTTGAAACCCGAAAACAGACATAACTTTATCAAGGTAGGTCTTCAGACAGCAGAGTTGTGTGACCCCTGCACTATGTCATTATGAAAGATCAGAATGAAATAAAATAAAACCGAGATATACAGTAAAACAAACTGAAGCGCACAAGCCCCTGAACACTAAATGGTAAAGAGAGATATATTTTAAAAAAAGGGATATTAAAAAGATGGGGAACTGGCACTCCATATACACCATAGCCATTATGAAACACCACAATAATAATAATACGACAACATTTGCAGCCTGGAAGAAACAGTAAAAGAAAATGAAGATATATGCTATAAAGAATTAAGTACACTGTGTATCCACTTGCTATAACCCACATGGGGTTGAACCCAGTATTGCTGTGTACAAGAAATGCGTCATATTTCCTGGACCTGAACCAAAAACGAGGGCAAAGAATTTTTCAAAAAATAACTAGGTGGATTAGTATTTTATATTTTACACAGAGGTGTCCGGTATTAAAGTTTTTTATTTAATCGTACGTATTTGTGTCAATTTTGTTGTGTAGTAATCCATTCTGATGATTTTGAAAGTTGCATTCATTCATGGTTCGATGTATTCCATTAATTTTTTAATTATCTATATATTTTTAAAATCAATTTTACTACGAACTTATAGAATACCAGAAAAAGACATGCATGTCCATGGATAAACACAGACAGGCAGAAAGAGACCAGTACACAGACAGGCAGGCAGAGAGGCAGGCAGATAGGCAGGCAGAAAGACAGGCAGGCAGACAGACAGACAGAGGGAGAGACAGCCAGCTCGCCCGCCAGGCAGGCAGGCAGACAGACAGATAGACAGAGGGAGAGACAGACAGACAGACAGACAGACAGACAGACAGACAGACAGACAGACAGACAGACAGACAGACAGACAGACAGATAGATAGATAGATAGATAGATAGATAGATAGATAGATAGATAGATAGATAGATAGATAGATAGATAGATAGATAGATAGATAGGCAGCGAAAAAATTCCAAATCCATAATTTATCGCAAACGTGTAGTATACCGAAAAAAAGTAATTAACAAAAAACGTATTTGAAGTCAGAAAGTACCAAAAAGGTGTCAAAGAACATAGTGCTGCTTTAGGTTGTGCTTCAGCTGGAGCAGTAATCAAAGAAGAAGGAAAACCGTATTGTTTTCGCATTCTTGCACATATTTACCAAAAGATTTATCTGTACATGAACGAAAAATAAACAGGGGAAACACTCGTACAAACAATATGATATCCGGACATAAGAAAAACTAGACAATCTAGTGAGAAGAAGAAAACCCAGTGATAATGGGAAATTCCATAATAATAATAATAATAATAATAAATTCTTTAAGCACCAAACACGGCGCATAAGGCAGAAACCAGTGCTCTCCAGGTTGTACGTTGTGACGCCACTCCTCTTAGCTCTTGCACATTGTTTAATCCCAACGTTCTTCCTTCTCTTATTATTGTTCTTCTGAGTGTTTCTTTTGGTCTTCCCTTTTTCCTCTTACCCTCAGGAACCCAAGTGAGTGCCTGCAATGGTATTCTGTTGTTTTGCATTCGTAGGACATGACCGATATATGACCATCGTCTTTTCCTTATATAGTTGGAGACATATTTCTTCTGTTTCGATAACAATCGCTTGTTTTACGATAGTGACTTGTTAATTCTCTGATCAACCCTCCTATCCAACCGACCGATTCGAGGGTTTCGAGGTCGGTTATAGAAAAATATCTACACCACTAGATACTCTGATGTATCTTTTATTCTATAATTTAACACATCATGGTACTATCTATCGAAATATACACATTCCTGATGTTTTTCTTTCGGCGTCTAAGGTGAGAAAAGAATTTAACCTCCATCTTGGAGACAGAATAGGACGTCGAGAAAATACCTAAGACAAGAGTCCTTTTATCGAGGACGTGAAACTGGATACGGGCAAATTCTGTGGTTCCTAAAACGTTCCAGGTAGCCGCGGTAGCACATTGGTTAGTGCTCTGGTTTCCTAGCTCGGTGGTCCATGGTTCGATCCCCAGTTGAGGTGGGATTTTTTAGACCGCAAACGGCTCCTTGGTCGACCCAGCTTCATGAATTGGGTACCAGAGCAACTCTGGGAAGGTTAAGGCAGCCGGCGTGATGCTGACCACATCACCCTTAGTGTGCCGGTGGTCAAGATAATATGAGCCTAACACCATATTCCGAATATGCCTCAATGGGCGTGTAACGGGATCCTTTAAAATGTTCCAGGCTGAGATGTCATAATTGAAAGTAGTGGTGTGCGTTTCAAAGCAATAGTTATGGTTTCAGTAAATATAGAAACTATTCTGATGCCCCCAAAAACACTTTATCTTATTAGATATTAAAATACCATTTAAATACTCGCATAATCGTGATTTTTTTTTTTTAATGCATAGTAACACCAGACGGCGGAGCAAGCAAAGACATGAACAACAGAATGAACAAAGCAAGAACAGCCTTTTTTAGTCTAAACAACATCTGGAAGTCCTCTCAGTACAGCACTAGCACAAAATTAAGATTATATCAGAGCTGTGTGCTTTCTGTGCTTCTCTATGGTGCGGAATGCTGGAGAGTTACAGAGAAGGAAATGTCGAAATTGTCGTATTTTCACACAACATGCCTAAGAAAAATTCACCGAATCTTTTGGCCGAATACCATCACCAACCACGATCTGCTTACTCGGAGCAAGCAAGAGGACATGCACACCATCATAGCTGGCAGACTCTGGAGCTGGGTTGGCCATGAACTCAGAAGAGACCCCGATGCCATCACAAGAACAGCTATGCTTTGGACCCCTGAAGGAAAACGAAAGCTAGGACTGTGGAGGCTTTGCAAAGACCCACTTTACGAAGGAAACCGACCGAAAAGAGAGGTTGTTTCCCTACATTTTTGTAGTAAGCAGTACATACTAGCAAGAGCTCTGCGACCGAAAATCTAGTTATAAATATACAAGTGTACTTGTACCATAATGCACATATTTAATACACTATGCACCCTAATTTAAATTATCACGTTAAGGAAATGCACTCAACGACATATGTAACGAAAGTTAATTATGCTGGCAGAAGTGCACTTAATTATAATGCATATGTATATTTTTCCCACTGTTATTGGGATTAGCCGCGGTAGTTTTATGGCACACTTAGAACAACGAAATGAGTCAGACTTGTTAAGCCGCCCTTCAGCCGTTCCAAACAATAGACTTTGAAATCGATACAATCTCACCTGGGAATCGAGTAACGTTCTAATATAACATGGCACACTACGCCATAATAATAATGCTTATGAAAAATGACAAACATCGTCACACATAAAATCGTAAACAAGTGAATGTGGCAAGACTCTCTTAGGCGATATCGGAGCTTTTGAACATCGGATAATTTTTGTAATTTATCACCAAAGTTAATCTATAATTCACCGTGTTAAAGAGAAATTGCAGGGGTATTTTTGTTCCCTCTTTCTCTCTCAAAGTTCGATTTTGTCCTTTGTCTAATGCCGCCTAACAAGAGATGAATCATTTTTGTTAGGAGCATGAAGACGTGTGTTTATATACGTGTGTGTGTATGTGTAAAAGCCTTTCCCTATTTCCTTTTCCTCCCCCCCCCCCCCCCCCCCCCCCCCCCCCCCCCCCTTCCCCCCCAGGGCCATACTGGATTGTTTTCTTATAAGAGTCAGTTTTATACTATTGAATTGGATTACACTCTAATTTAAGCAATACAGTTAAATTTCTGTTTTCCTTTTTTTTTTTTTTGGTTTTTTTTTTTATGTCCTTTCATGAAGAACCTTCAAATCAGATATTGACACGGCTACAGAGATGTTATATAAATTACTTGGTAAAGTCTGGGAAAGGGAAGAGGTACCAGCAGAATGGAAGGAAGGATATCTGGTTAAGCTGCCTAAGAAGGGAAATTTACAAGAGTGCACAAATTATAGAGCAATAATATTACTATCAGTGCAAGGAAAAGTATTAAACAGGATCATCCTCGAGAGATTAAAAGATTCCATAGACAATCAACTGAGAGATGAACAAACAGGTTTTCGACCAAACAGATCCTGTGCAGACCAGATAGCCACTTTGAGAATAATAGTTGAACAAAGTCTGGAATGGAATTCACCGCTATACGTTGGATTTGTGGGCTACGAAAAGGCATTAGACAGTGTAGACCGAGAATCACTTTGGAAATTGATGAGGCACTATGGAGTTCACCTGAAGATCATTAATTTAATAAAGAAAACTTGTGAAGACATGACATGCAGAGTTCTTCATGAAGGACAACTTACAGAACCGTTTGGGATAAGAACTGGAGTGCGACAGGGATGCCTGTTGTCTCCATTTCTTTTCTTATTAGCAATAGACTGAGTTTTGAAAACATCGACGACACACAACAGAAATGGAATCATTTGGAGTCTGACTAAACAGTTAGATGATCTAGATTTTGCTGAGGACTTGGCTCTCCTGTCCCATAACCGTAATCAGATGCAGGACAAAATGAAAACACTCGATGAGAGGTCACAGCGATTGGGTCTGAAAATTCACAGGGAAAAGATAAAAATAATGAGAATAAATGCAGGAAATGATAACAGGGTTGAACTTGAATAAACACCACTACAATATGTAGAATCGTACACATATCTTGGCAGCAATATAGACAAAGTTGGAGGGACAGACAGTGGTATCAAAATAAGAATACAAAAAGCAAGAGGAGCTTTCAC
>JAMPIV010003973.1:0-83146 GCA_024509875.1 Oreohelix idahoensis | reverse complement strand
CCACCCCCCCCCCCCCCCCCCCCCCCCCCCTCCCTGCTGTCCACTCCGGTGGGCCTGGTTGCATTGACTAGGTTGAACGTCACGAGCAATGAATGGTTAACTCCACTTCAAGAAGGCTTGGACAGGTACATCACACCAATTCTCTTCGTCGTCGGATTCCCGGGAATGTCATCTCTTTCGATATATGGATGCAGAGAAGAGGATGCGACATTCCTCAGGGATTTTACTCGCCGCTCTTGCACTGGATGATCTTATTTTTCTTGCCCTACACTTAGTGATGAGCTACATATGGACTGTGGGGAGTAAAACTCCTGGATTTATCCATTCGTCTTTTGTGGGGATATGCAATATATTCTTAGCTTCCCAATTTCTCTTCCACCCTTTCTGTGCTAGCGTCACAACAGAGACGATACAATCCTCCTTTTGTCATTCCGTTTTAAGGCGAGAGGATTACTGCACAATTAGATAGGAGCCAAGATAGGATTGTAGTGCCTAGCAGCCTCCCATGCCTTTCTTAACGGCCATTCAATGTCTATGTTTGGTATTCTGACTGATGCTATATGGCTGTACAGGTTAGACCAGGAGGTTCACAGACGGGCCGTTTCAAGGTCTCTTCTTTACCAATCTACAGCACCGGGAAAAAATAAACCGTTTGAGTTGCTTGTGTTTCTCGCCTTGCTCACGTTACTGTGGCTATTGCTCAAACATATAGGTCATCAAGAGAAATGAGAAGGGACTTTCTCGGGTTAAGAACAACAAATTCAGTTGCACGGGGGAATAAAAAAAAAAAATTATTATTTTTCGGGTCACAGCGGCACGCCGGGTCAACGTCGGTTCGATCGCTTCTGGCAGTATCTGTTTCTACCTGAAAAAAATTTATAACTACGTTTACCTGTGTTCAATAGCATAGGCAGATTTACTTTGGATTTCAGGCGTGTGAGCCGAAGACTTCTTTGGAGTGCAAAGCAAAACCAGAAAATAATCGAACGTGGGTAGTTATTTATCTGGTTTTAAATATTAACCGTCATTAGGGTATACGGAATCACACATTAACGCCTTTAATAATTTTCAATATTACGTTAACAACCGGAGGCAAAATGTTTTCGACAGGAAGCTCAAGAGAAACTGATCCTTGGCGCCCTGTTTCGCGACAGTCTGGCTATCGTCATTTTCCAACGCTCCCCGTGGATTAACACTAGCCTGCCGGAAACAAGGTGTTCGGGGCACCGAAAGGGACTTGAAACCTTTATATGCCTGTCAATGGAAAACCAAAATAATGCTAGTCCGCCCAATGAATACCTTGTTGTTGTTTCTGGAGCTCAACGTTCAGTTTTGTTGTTTAGGTTTTGTTAGCTACCCACTCCTTTACGTACACCTGAAATGGAAGAACAAAAACAGGATTTTTTGTAACCTTTTAAATTGATTGCCTATAAGGCTTCACTTTAAAATAGAAATTGGGGAGGTGGAATACTTCATCCTGTGTAAAATATGGTGAAACGGCAACATCCCAGTGTAAAATATGTGAAACGTTCACATCCCAGTGTAAAAATGTGAAACGTCACATTCCAGTTGTAAAAAATTGTGAAACGTCACATCCATTTGTAAATTTCGTGAAAACGGTCACATCCAGTTTTAAATATGTGTGAATTTTAACATCCAGTGTAAATATATGAAAAATTCAAATAACAGTGTAAAATAGTTGGACTAGTAAATACTTTAACTTACTTTATTTTAGTCCGTTACTTCTTCTACCCTGGGTGAAGAATTATTTGCTAGAGGATAGCTGCCATTAACTATCCTATCGGGCTGTTCTTACTCTTGGCTTGGTTCCGATCCTAGTCCTTGGTTACCTTCAGGAACTTTTCTAAATATTGTCCTCCCAGCGATCCTCCTGGTGAGCCGTCCTGGAGATTCTGGAATTCCCCCCTGGCTCTTGGTTGTTCTAATATTTGTCGAAGTCTCCGATCTTCTCTCACCTCTGCAAGCCATAGTTAAACCATCGTGACTGAGACTTGTTCCACTTGAATATGAACAATTCACATGCAGTGTAAATATCAGGGTTCATTAACGAAAAGACGCGGTATAGTATTAATTTTTTTTTTTATCAACATCACATTCCAACCTAATTAAATGGGTTATTTGCAGGTCATATCCTTTCGAGGAATATGGTATTTTACATTCGGGACGATGTCTTTCGAACCCCCGAATTTCGGGAAATTGTCCTACGTGGAAATTTCACTGTAGCAAACAATGAAACATTTAAGCCACAGCTTTTTGCGGGAATAATATTGCAAAAGGGACGCGGCTTACACATAAAGCTGAATTGGACACCCATTAAAAGAACTAGTAGGGCCATTGCAATTATTATTTTATTTAATTGTGGTTCTTTTGAACCATATGCCACATTGCAGTCCCATGATTACGTATGACCCACAAAGATCCAATAACCATTGAAATGGGAAGGAAAAGAAAATTACAACAAGAGAATTTAGTACCGTCATTCATGGACATTCAAACAGAAAAGGCAACATACATAATTTTACCTCTCGTCATATTTTTATTTTTGCGGGTTATTCGCTCGGGTTTTTTCTATAGTTTTTTTTTTCAATTCTTGCGCTCAAACGTCAAGTTGCATCTACGTTGTCCCTGAATATGGTTTGGTGTGCAACACGGCCACTGTACAGGCCTGTTTGATTTTACAAAGTTTATCTATTAATTATAACCTTGTAGTTATGGACACATCTTCTTCTTCTTCTTCCTCTTCTTGCTTCCAAGTAGGCGATTCATGTTAATCTCTACATTACTTCCATGTCCCCAGTACTATTCCCTTCATTTTTCTGTCTTTGACTTTTTACCGAGCCATGATGTTCATAGATGGTTGATCTATCTTCTCACTTTATCGTCCTCTGTCGCGTTTCCTTCAACATCTTCTCTTGTTTTGATATATTTCAGGCTTTGGGTACGTCTCACATTCGTGAGGAATACAGAAGTAGGAAACTGGACAACAGAAAAGCAATAGAAGTTATAAGCTTACCAGAGACTCGAAGCTAGGACCCTCCTAACAACAACACCACTTCCTTACGAGATCGAATCGTGACTATCCATCCCTGCCAAGTAGGCACCACAACAATAGTGATTCGTGGACAGGGTCATTATCATGATCTCCCTTACGTAACTCCGCATATGTACCTATGAACGATCCAGACTAATTATAGACGCAATCATTTCTACTGCTTTCCTATTTAACAGTATAGATCAAATTAACACGACAAAGACCCGAATACTGTGTCTAGTCAATGATAGAAGAATTAAACAGAACAGGACAGGGGATAGGTTTGTATTGTATAGACATTTAAATAGATAAGGATGGAAACCTGAGACCTGTAAACAGTTAATAAGTGATTTATTTAATTACTGTTTACAGGCCTCGGGTTTCCCCTCCTTATTTATTTACTTGTTATAAAACGAACACTCCAAAACCTGTGGTGTTGTAATTAATAGGTAAAATGTATTTAAAAAATAGAAACAATAAAAATACCGTGTCTTTAAGTAATGAAACTTCAAATGCAGTGTATGAATATGAAGCCTGACTTCCAGTGTAACAGATGTTTTTGATGAGAGGTAAGCTGATGAGAAAAGGAGGAAAGACTAAGGAGGCGAGAAAATGGATGATGAGGCAAAGATTTGTGGTGTGTGTGTATACAGACATACTCGCTTACTTTACTTTATCCTTCCACTGTTACAGTGAAGTGTGGAGTAGAGCTGAAGTTTTTTGATCCCGTGCCAAATGTGTCGCCTTGGCTGCTGTGAACCCATGTTGTAAGATGTCTATGATGTTGCCTATCCATCAGCCTCTTGGTCTTCACCGGGCTCTGAACTCAGATCTTCTAGTGTTGTAGGCGAGTACTAGTAATTTACCGGTCTCCATTTCCATGAGATGGACAAACCACTTGATTTTATTTGTCTCTATATACTTAATGCAGGATGTAGTTACTACAATTTTTCTGATGCCATCATATCTCATGCTGTCTGTCCTGGTAACATTGATTGCTTTTCTTAAGCATCTCATCTCACAGCATGTACTTTTCCCTTCCTGTACTTTGGTCAGGAACAATGTTTGATACCGATAGCAAAGAGTTGGCAAAGAATATACTATTTATCAGCTGTCGTTTAGTTTCTATACTGATATTCTGAAGTTTGAGTAGTGGTAACAGTCGATAAGTCACAGCACTAGCTTTTTGACATTTTGTTTCAATTTCTGTGTTAAGTCTCCCATGTCCGGTAAAAATGCGTCCTAATTATTTGAACTCTGGAACGTGCTTAAACCTGATGTCGTTGACATGTATGTTAAGTGAGCCAGGTGATCCGCTAATCTTCATAATTTCTGTCTTGGATGGGTTGATCTTCATATTGCATTTTTCACAAGTTGTATTAAGTGCATCTGTATGTTAAGCAATGCATAAATACAGGTCTTTCTCAAATGTGCTTTCTCAGAGGCAATATTACATTAATATTTTGTATTGACAGTTTGAAACAAACAGTTATAAACTGATGTATAGAAAATCGATGACGTCATGCTGTACCGCCGATCAACGAAGGCGTATAAATGTATGCATGGATGCAGAAGTTTCAATCTTAACTTCTGTAAATATAACGTTAAATAAACGTCTTTTGTTTAATGGTAACGGCCTATTTGTAATACCCTGTATGTATGTATTCATGTATGTATGTATGTATGTATGTGTGTGTGCGTTCGTGCGCGCGCGCGTGCGTGCTTGTGCGCGTTGTAATGGTGAGAACAAGAAATATAATAATGTTTTTTTGCGTTTTCAAACTAGTATTTACGTGAGTGTCCGTACTTCATTTGAGATAGTCATTATTCATACGCGTACAACTGATGTACATAATGAAAATAGCCAAAACTGAATGCCAACAATTACATATACTGATGTACCATTAAGTCCCATATTTTTTGCTTGGTAAGACTCAGGTTTCCTTTGGTGTAACTACTGCAATAATATTGATATGAATAATACATTGTCGGGAAGTAAAATGCAGGATTATAACTTAACTTCGTTCCTCTGTTAACATTGTTTCGTGGACATTTGCATTTTTGCCTGGCCCATGATACACTGTATTACCTATATATATGTATATGAATGACTAGACCACATTCGGTCAATGGGGTAATGACGGCGTTGAACCAGGACATCCGGGTCATAAGGTAAATGACGAGACCACATTCGGTCAGGTAGGTACTGGCGCGGACATTATCCATCCACTTGAATCAGCTCCCCAAGGAAGCATAGTCCTTCAATATAACGAGATGAAAAGTCCTTCTTGTCCCGTGGCCCAGTCATCTCAAAATCTGTTTCGTGGTCTTCTACATGCCCTTTCATGTCTGTCCACCTGTTCTCTGTGGGAGTTTATTTGGTGTTGAGCTCTAACCTCTCATACCCTGGGAATTTCAGAGAACATTAGCATTGGCCTTATCAAACAATCTTATGCCACGTCTTCCCTGTCACGTAAATCAATATTCAAGTTCTTTCCAGGTCTCCTGTGAATTCTTTCATGCCTGCCTCCGATAGATCTCCTCCATCTGAATTCAGTTCAGTTCTAAGATGCTCTTGGCCACTGTCTTAAACCTGGGGATTCCAGCTTACAAGGACTGCCCTGGTTAATGTTATCACAGAGTTTCCCAAAGTGTGTTATTATCCATCTCCAATGGACTTCTTATACGTCTATAGTTTCCACTGGCACTTGTTTGGTCTTGTCATCAGTTCCACATTAAAATGATATTGGTCCATACCAGGTCACAGCCGATAGGATATGTCCCCTGGCGCTCTCTCTTCCAAACCTCTACACCTCACGGTAGAAGGGAAACGACCTAAGTAAGTAAGCCATACCAACTTCAATCATGCTAGGCAACACGAAGCACGCCCATTTAATGAAAATTCTACAGCTGTATTTGGTTTTTGTTTTTTGAAGTTTCTTCTCCATGTTTTCTGACCACACAATAGGGACTGGACCTAACATCTAGAATTCCTTTTGTTATATACATATATTTGTTTCCAATTGAATTGAAGCTTCTCTACTGGACTGGCGGCCATACTCGGTAATTATAACTCACCGCTATCACAATTCGTGTAAGTTTACTCGTCATTGAATTACATTTCGGTTAAGTTTACTTGCCTCCACATTCTGAACATAATATACTTAGTCGTTCCTCTTCTACCGTGAAGGGTAAAGGTATTTTCAGACATGTATTACACTTGTATCATCTTCGGAGTACATGTCATCATCATGTGCCTTAGCATTTGTCCAGAGGGGTGACTACCAAGAATATACAATTTTTCTGACTACAAATCATTTCAAAATCCATTGACAAGCCAAAGAAGCAAGTGGAAGATGTCCTTGAAAGGACGCCAGTTCAGCATAGGAAGCATATGACACATGTCACGAAGAAGCCATGTACTTATCCTTTCGTAGCACGTAATGAGAATATAGAACGCTTGAATACAACCGTGAAAATATGAAGAAAAGATTTATGGGGAGAAAAAAGACCACACATAGAGAAAGCTGCTGGACAATCTGAACATCATGGCAATGGAAATACCAATCAAGAACAACAGTACTGCAGAACCGGAAGTTGTAGAGGTAACATGAGAGCCCTACGCCACCCGGTTTTCGGTGGATTTAAGATAGTGAAAGCATCCCACGAGAACCACCGCATACACTTTAGTCCTGTCCTGTCTATTTATATTTGACACACAGAAACAACCTTTGCATACACTTTAGTCCTGTCCTGTCTTTTTTATTGTCACAAGAACCACCTCATGACACTTTAGTCCCTTTTCTTTTCTTCTTAATATTGGTCACAGCAGAACACCTCATACACTTTAGGTCCTGTCTTGTCCCTTTTATATTTGTCAACAAGAACACCTCATACACTTTAGTCCTGTCTTGTCTTTTATATTGAGTCACAAGAACACCTCATACACTTTTAGTCCTGTCTTGTCTTTTTATATGTGGTCACTTCAAGATTTATTTTTTAATTTCTCCTCACCTTCTTTTTATTCTTAATTTTGTTCAACCACATGACCGAGAACTTTGCAGTTGTCCTATTTTCTTTATCTTTTTCGTAAAGTTTTTTCGTTTCACAATGTACAGACCTTTACAAACGTATTTGTCGGATAATCTTGTATCAATCCAGGATAATCCAACTTTACGTATATATATACATCAAAAACACGCTTGATATTGCAAAAGGCTTTGACCACCTGTATAAAAAGAGAAGATTGATAACAGGAAATTATACTATAATAAAATCCTATCACCCGCGTTTTTTTTTAGGTAAGACCTTTAAAATATCACTCTGGAATTTAATTAATTTATATTAGAAAAGAACTTACAACGACGTTGACTAAGCTAATGTAAATCGTTTGTTTTTTTAACACTAGCTTATGAAACAGTTTTTATTACACAAAAATTTACACGCGGTGAAATAGAAATAGGGTTATTAGAACAATTTCGATCGCCACCTAGCGTTATTTAAAATTAATGTTACACATTATTATCTCGGGAATATAACTGATAGTTACATCATCGATTTACATCTGGAAAAACTTTGCTATTATGTTTATATTAATAGGTTTTAAATTAATTCACAAAAATCCACAGTGAAATAAATGAAGAAACTAAACCACTGAATCACTCAAGACGAATATATGTTTACCGCCAGCAACATTGAAATGAATTCAGACTTTCCAAAATAGAAAGGACTCCAAAAAGAAATCATTGTAAGATTCCCTCATTTATAAGGCTATGTACTACTGCTGTCAACTTCCTCAGGCCACGGAATGATAACTGCATGTTTTGTTTGTTGTTGTTGATTTCGTTCTACTATAATGCTGTAATATCCCTGTTCAAAACCTGAAAGTTGGTTTATAATTTCCGGTTATATAGTTGAGGTTTAAATTTTCTTCGCGGTGCTAAGCCTGTTGTTTATATTCCTGAAAAGGACGCTGACTGGTCCTAGAAAGGTCCACTAGCTTAGCCTGTCCGTGAGATGCCTCTTTGCTCTTGTCCCATTTTTTAAGCATTATGGTACACATATTTTAGTTAATAGATTGGAAGATAATACCCACCCTCGAATTTTTTCTCGCCTTGATTTGATTTCTAGGGAACTCACACTTCGTTTCGTGGCCGCTGGTCAAAGCTCTAATATTTCCCCTTTCGTCTCGTCCGCCATGCGAAATAAAAAAATTCCAACCGTCCTTAGCCGGTTCGCCATGAACGTGTGAACCGAAGGTGTGTTAAAACTCTCTGCTCGTTCCTGTGGACTACAACCTGTCTTTGATACTGACGACATTTCCGTTTCCTCTTGGCAACGCCTTCTTGAAGGTGGTGGCAGAAAAGAGAACAAGAAATGGCTTGATTCTCATAGCTCTACGAGATAAACGGGTAGTCGTGGCTAAACTAAAATTAAAGTACAAAGCGATTTAGCTGGCTGTCCCGCATGATAACTATTTATTATACTAATTATCCCGCCGTGGTGAAAAGTCCCCACGTGGAAAATGGTTGCATACATTAATCAGCACGCGTGGGGGGATCCCACGTTGGCGATAAAAATTACAACAAAATTCCAGGTCCCCCCCGATGCTATTCAAGTAGTTTCCTTCTATAAAAATGGGATAGCTTCTATTTTCATCCTAGTCCGTCCACAGTCATGACATCATCTTCCTTTTTAACCCCTAATGTAGCCTTTGAGCCACATCTTCCAGCCTGTATTTCCTAACATGGAAGCATTCATGTGTCTGTTACAGTTGATGTTTTTTTGTAATGTAGCACAAAGCTTATTGTACATGAACGAGGTTGCCAGCCCTATACTCAGCATTTCAGAAATAGTCTTCCTCTTACGACTTTCCTCAAGAATTAGAACTCTTATTCTGTCTTTGTTTCCTCGGTTGACCTCCGAATGAATTAACGCAGTGCGCAGAAACTATGTACATGCCCAATTAACATTATTAATGCAAAATACTGCCATTACAACAACAGCGTCCGGGAGTTCGATTGATAAAATGGTTAGAGCACTTGCCTCTCGGGCTGAAAGAAGTTTAAAAGGGTTTCCGGGATAGGAAAGCCCTGGAATCCATCACACGCTCATAGTCAGTCCAGCTGCGAAAGAGATTCAGAATCGAATACAGCCTGCCTTAGAACAGTGGAGGCCTGAGATGCTATAAGCATGAAACCAGAGTTGGTCCACGGGACGAAGGATGTCCACTGGACCGTAAGCAAAATAGGGGATCAGATTGTTGCTATATTGCCGGTTACAAAAACGCCACTAGGCGCGATGGCTACTGACTGTTTTTTGTCAGGTCAGGGGTTAAGGATCCGAGAAGAAGAAGAAGATCCAAAACTGTAAATGTGTTACCTGCCTTTTTGAAGCTAGTGAAGGCAAAACAATGAATTTAAGGGAACTTGTACAACCCACCTTATTTAAGCTGGACTTTAGTATAGAGAGAAGTCCTCTAAACACTTTTACTCTTTCTTACGGCATATCTGCTATGGTAAATACATTTAACCCTTTTTTTTTAACAACAAACGCAATTGCTCTCTGTCTATAGCACTATAACAAACCGTCCCAGATAAAAACAGTACGATAAACCCGGGACAATCATGATGTCGGAGGCCTTAAAGGATCCGGTCATCATTCTTCCATCAAGCGCTATAAATAGGCTTAATAAATGACACTCTAAGCCAAGTAATAGTAGCCACTCGTTTTTTTTTTTAGGACACATAAGAAAGTAGAAAAAACTATACAACATAAAAAATAAACAGATGTGGATAGGCTTGCCGGGGGACTCGAACGCCAGGACCACCATCCGAAATGGCAACACGGTCTTGTACGGAAGAAGTAGTCGTCGACCAAACCTCCCTGCCAACTGATTTTTTTACGTGTATTTATTATTATCTATCTTCTTCTTGCTTACTCGTCCTTAGGCCACCGAACCGTCCAAGCAGTCAGTGGCCATTACGCCTAGTGGCGTCTTAGGGCAACAGCAGATAGGTTTTCTTTGCCATTGTTTCCCATCACGCCTATTGGCGTCTTTAGGGCAACGGCAAATCAATCCATTTGCTGTTTTTTCCGTAAATCGAAGTTGGGGGAAAAACTGGCAAAACGGGTGATCAGCCCGTTTATTTATTTTATGTTCGCATTAATGTTCAATACATCAGGCCCAAACTGGATGAGAAAATCTTTTGAAATCCTCACGAACACTGTTTTGGATGTCAAAGGGAATTATGAAGATATAGGTTTTAATTTGTCATAACAATTTATTTATTCTGTTAGTTGAATACAAACAAAAATATGCATTGAAGCGCTATGATAGGTATTAGTTAGGTGATACTAAATGTGTTCCAACCGACCACCCGTTTCAAATCGTCCAAAAAAAGGTTAAAGAGTTTGAGAAAAACGTGTATGTGGCTACTTCTGATTGATCAGATTTTTCCATAATATTTCCACGCAAAGAGTTTTGATAGTTTTTTCTTTCACTCTGTCCTTGGCTTTGGACTAAAGTGTTTTTAATCAGTGTTTGTTTTCAAATTCCTCTACTATGTTTTCGTGATTCTAACAAATCTATGCACATTCAGTGAAAATGACCAAATTTAAATCCGTTTGTTAGAATCTTCTTCTACAGACTCTTGATTAACAGAAGGAATTAAAAAATGGAAGAAATATGCTTTTTTCACCCCCCTTTAAACAGTTTTTTGATCACTGGTTCACATTAATCAAGGGACACGTGTGTGTTGGACTGTGTCTATCACACTAAAAGTCTAACACCTCATCCTTTGTTCTCGTTTTGTTTTCTCTAGAAGTAATACATACAAAACTACCACCAGCTTTCCATGAAAGGTAATCAAGTGAAGACAGTCCACTACCTCGGAAAATTTGTAAGAACGATTTAAATAATAACTTAACAATGAATTATATTGAGTTTATTTATTTTCCCTTATGTAAACTATAATTTCACCTGATGAACATTGATAACGATGTATTAACTGTTGTAAACCTATTTTCTAAAGAATAGAATAAATTTTATAAACCTTAAGCTATTGGTTGTTTTGGTCAAAAACCCTCCCCTGATAAATATTTATATGTTGACCCCCCATGGTTTACCTGTTCGTTTTCTACGTAAGTACGTATTTATGTCACAAAAATTGTTTGTGTTGTGCGTAACGAGAGGTATAGTGTAGTTTTGAATCAGTATCAAGTGAGGAAAAATACTTCTCCATTTAAAAGTGGTTGTCGTATCTAGGATAGGTGGGTGGAAGCAATTAACACAAACCCAAGAAAGGTATTTTTCTCCTACACCTGTACCCCTCTGTAAACAGGACTATTTCTCGACAACCTTTACTCTCCACATAGCTCACACCATCTCACCATCATGCTCGAACGGGAACCATAAAAATATAAGGGCCTATCTATATAAAACGTAAGGACAAAATACAAATTTCTGTGACTGGTATACCAACCACAAAGTGCTTGTGCACAACTGGCTTGGCATAATGTTGACTCTTTGCGGCGTCATATTAAGCGGAAATGTTTTAAGAAAAGAAGCCGTGTAGTTTGCGTTAATCAATCCCAAACACTTTCATAAAATAAGATAAAGGTTGTCCCATGGCAGATACTGCCCTAGGGAAGCGAAGTGTTCGAGTCTTCACCATACTAGGTCCAAGATAGGATGACCAGTTTGCTTCCCTAACTAAAGAGCAGGTCAGGTACCCACTTACAGCTGGATAGAATGGAGCGTGAATTTATACTAATGAGATAATACATCTGGTCTACTGTCATGTCTAGAGCGGAAGTCAGATGCCGCACAGTAATGAAGTAGAACAGTATAAAATGCTCGAAATTTGACCATATTTCTGAGAAGTCGTTGGATTATCCTGGATGTACAAGATATCCGACAAATTAGTTGTAAAGGTCTGTAATGTGAAACGAAAACTTACGAAAGAGATAAAGAAATAGTTAACTGCAAATTCTGGTCATGTGATCGAACAAAATTAAGAATAAAAGAAGGAGAGGAGAAAATAAAAATAATTTGAGTGACAATATAAAAGACAAGACAGGACTAATAGTTGTGTAAGGAGCTGTTCTTTTGTGACAATATAAAAGACAAGGACAGCGACTAAAGGTAAATGTATGAGGTGTGTTCTTGTGACAATATAAAAGACAGACAACTGACAGGACTAAAGTGTATGAGGTGTGTTCTTGTGACAATATAAAAAAGACAAGACAGGACTAAAGTGTAGTATGAGGTGTTTTGATGTGACAATAAAAAAGACAAGACAGGACTAAAGTGTATGACAGGTGTTCTTGTGACAATATAAAAGACAGGAACAGGACTAAAGTGTATTCGCGTGTTTTTGTGATCTTGCTTGGGATGCTTTCACTATCTTAAATCACACGTAACCGGGTGGCGTAGGGCCTCATGTACCTCTACAACTTCCCCTGTCTGCAGTACTAGCTGTTGTTGATTAGTGTATTTCCATTGACCATGATGTCCAGATTGTCCAGCAGCTTCTCTCTGTGTGGTCTCTTTTTTCTCCCCATCATTCATTCTTTTCATATTTTCTCACGGTGTAATTCAAGCGTTCTTATTCTCATTACGTGCCACGAAGAAAGTACATGGCTTCTTCGTAATGGTTTTTGAAATGCTTTGTAGTCAGAAAAATGTATATTCTTGGTAGTCACCCTCTGGACAAATGCAGGCACATGATGATGACAGGTACTCGAGATGATACAAGTGTATACATGTCTGAATACCTTTACCCTTCACGGTAGAAGAGGAACGACTAAGTATATATGTCTGAATGTGGTGCAAGTAAACTTACCGAATGTAATCATGCGAGTAAACTTACCGAATGTGATAGCGTGAGTATAATTACCGAGTATGGCCGCGTCAGTAGAGAAGCTTCAATTCATTGGAAAATATATGTATATCAAAAGAATTCAAATGTTATGTCAGTCCTATTGTGTGGATCAGAAACATGGAGAACTTCAAAAACAAAAACCAAACAGCTGTAGATTTTCATAAATGCGTGCTTTGTGTAGCCTAGCAGGATTGAAGTGGTATGGCTTACTTACTTAGTCGTTCCCCTTCTACCGTGAGGTTTAGAGGTTTGGAAGAGAGAGAGCGCCAGACTATCCTATCGGCTGTGAAGTGGTATGACAAGATCATTAATGTGGAACTGATGACAAGAACAAAACAAGTGCCAGTGGAACTATAGACGATAAGAAGTCCATGGAGATGGATAATACACACTTTGAGGAAACCTGTTGATAACATTATCAGGCAGTCCTTGTTCTGGAATCCCCAGGTTAAGAGTGGTAGAGCTAGACTGAAGAACAGATGGAGGAGATCATCGGAGGCAGGCATGAAAGAAACAAGGGAGACCTGGAAAGAACTTGAATATTGATTGTACGTGACAGGAAGACGTGGCATAAGATTGTTGAAGGCCAATGCTATGTTCTGAAATTCCCAGGGTATGAGAGGTAGAGCGACACCAAAAACTCACAGAGAACAGGAGACAGACATGAAGGGCATGTAGAAGACACGAACAGATTTTGAGATGATGGCACGGGACAAGAAGACTTTTCATTCGTTTATTGAAGGCCTATGCTCCTTGGGGAGCTGAAAAATGATGATAATGTCCGCGCCAGTACCTATGACCGAATGTGGTTTTCCTATGATTCGCCTCCATACAATAATTTGGTTGTGGGTAAAACTATTAAGTAATATGTCAAACTATACTGTGAATCAATCCCTTTCATCCTTCTTTATGTTCCTGGCAGGTGTCTCATTCTATTCAAGAAATACATCTTTAAATACCTTTCCCAACTTGCAGACACAATAGACCATCTTTCTCAAAATATTAATACTTCCGAAGGCGGGCTTTGCCTCTAGAATTTACACATGAGTCTGTAAGTTTCATCAGTACACGCTGTCCATTCCTAACACATCTTATACACGTCGTATCGCACAGTTGGATTAATCAATATAATTACTTACAATTATATCATTTATTTGTGTGTGTGTGTATATATATATATATATATATATATATATATATATATATATATATATATATATATATATATATATATATATATATATATATATATATATATTCGTTCTTACCCTCAGGCACACACAGACTAGCCCTCAATGGTCTGCTAACAAGTGCGGAAGGCAAACGCTGGCATTAACATATGCTCTGCTTTCCCCGCTCTCTGTGTTTTTTTTTCAAATAATAGTCACTAACTCGAGTTCGAAAGGCCAGTCTATATATAGTCTGACCTCCCTAGGAATGTAATCTTACTTACTTAGTCGTTCCCCTTCTACCGTGAGGTGTAGAGGTTTGGAAGAGAGAGCGCCAGACTATCCTATCGGCTGTCTTCCTCCTGGCCTGGTTCCATTCTAGTCCTCGGTCCTTCAAAGATTGTCTAATGTTGTCCTCCCAGTGGACTCTGGGTCTGGATCCTTGGTTCTTTGTTTCTCATGCTTGTCGTGGTATCCAATCTTCTCCCATTCTGCAGACATGGCCAAACCATCTTAATTGGGAGTGTTCTACTTGGGTCTGCAGGGGGTAGGATTTAAGGCCTTGACGTATCGTCTGGTTGCGTACCATGTCTCTTCTTGTTACTTCAACCACCTTCCTCAGATACCTCATTTCTGAGGTTTGGATCTGTCTTTTATGGGTTGTAGTCATTGCCCATGACTCGCATCCATATGTCAAGACTGGGACATAGGTGGAGCGGTATACAGCCATCTTCGTTTTCTTACCAACCTCTCTCTTGCTGAGGAATCCTCGATTTATGGCCTGAAAAAGTCTCCCAGCTGCTGCTTTTCGAGTGGCCAACTCTTCTTTGATTCCTCTTTTTCGGTCTATAATAGCTCCGAGGTATTTAAAGTTGTCGACCTGCTCCAGGACCTGTTCTCCCAGCTTAATCTGATGTCTTCTTTCTTCTCGTGATATCACCATGGATTTTGTTTTAGAGCTGCTTATGACCATCCCTCTCTTCTCCAGCTCTTCCTTCCAGACTTGTAGGTTGGATTGGAGATGTGCCTCTGATTTAGCAGAAAATGTGGGTACCTTTTTAACCTTTTGTACAATGCAGGGAAACTACTTTTTAAATTATCTTCGTTATTCTGATGCGATTTTAGTCATTTAAAGCTTACATTATACTTGACAATGTTATGGCGCGCGGTAAGGTCAGAAAATATTTTAGAATTCGTGATGTGAGACAGACGTCCTTTCACGACACAGGGAGTGCAGCTAAATCCCAAGCATTCTGGATGTTCCCAACCCCGATCATCATCAGCTGCCATCTCCACAATGAAGGTTGGCTGTAATGGATCTCCAACGTCTTCTGTCTCTTGTCTTGGTGGTGCACTCTGATAGACTCTTTCCTGTCCATCTCTTGATGTTATCTTACCACTTATAGCGCTGTCTTCCCCTTGCACGTTTGCCTTCACCGCTTCCTTCTATTATGGTCTTCTGCAGGGTGTTATGCCTTTTTGTGTGGCCAAAGTATTTTAGCTGCCGAACTTTGATCTCCCTCATTAGTTCTCTTTTCATACCTAGATTTTCTAGGACCTCCTTATTTGTTTTCTTCTCTTTCCACGAGATACGCCACATTCTTCTATATATCCACATCTCAAGAGTCTCAATTTTTTCTTCCAAAAGCTTATTCATCATCCATGTTTCTGCACCATACAGAAATGCAGAATATACTTTATAATTCTCAGTTTTAATTTGTGAGATAACAGTTTGGATGTCAGTATATGTTTCATGTTGTTGAATGTAGCTTTGGCCATTCCTATTCTCTTCTTGATTTCTGTTTCACATCTGCCATCTTCTGGTATTATATGACCAAGATATACGTAGCTCTTGACTTGTTCCAGGATTTTCCCATTTACGCTTATCTTTAATGTGGGTTTATCGTCTGTTTTGCTAATTATCATAGTTTTTGTTTTCTCAATATTAATGTCGAGTCCATATTCATGACTTATACTGTTCACTTGCTACACTAGTTCTTGTAACTCCTGTTCGCTTTCAGCTAACAACACGGTATCATCTGCATATCTAAGGTTGTTTATTGACCTTCCACTGATGTTCAGTTCTGGTATTTCCTGTATCTGTTTGAAAATTTTTTCGGTGTATAAATTAAATAGGCAGGGGGGACAGCACACAACCTTGTCTGACACCTCTTTTTATGTCTATGTATAGTGAATAGCCCCCCGATAACAGGGTTAAAGATGCCTGACATCCTTCTATTCTGGTGGTACCCTGTACACTGGTTGAGGATTACCTCTCCACAGTACCTCTCCATGTACTCGCAATAACGATGATAATAGTAGTTATAATATAATAATAATACTGTTTAAAGAAATACAAGAAAAAGAAAATAAACTGCCAAAACCGGGTTATACTAGTAGGCCACGACAGGGAAAATAAACAACGAGTTAACAATCCTTCCGCTTCTGTGGGAAAAATTACAAAAATAACTTAAGTCAGTGTCTTTATGTCCCTGCTCATAAAGCTGGGGATACTTTATATATATATATATATATACTGAAGACGTTATCCATGCGCCGTGTTCACACAAAAACCGTGATAGGCTGTAGATTAACTGTCTATATTCTGACCACTAACACACGCATGGGTCGTACTGCCCAGAAGACTTAACAAATCGAGGTCAACTCAGGGCAACCTTCTGTATTGGCGCTCTTATCCGGCGGGGCGAATTATAAGTTTTGCCGGCGAATTATTAACAGGCGTGCCTCGTATATGGCACTCGATTGCGTTAATCTGGTTGGGTCTGGTTTGAGAACTTTTAATGTAACAGCGTACTCCGTTTAGGAACACAGTAGGATAATTTCAATTACGCTGGCGATGATGTGTTGATGAACATGCTGGATGTTAAGATGTAGAAAGAAAGTGTGTGTGTGTATATATATATATATATATATATATATATATATATATATATATATTATATATATATATATATATATATATATATCAGCATCATTGTCCTTTGTGCTCCTTACGGAGCATGGAGCCACTAATACAGCCGTCCCCTTGCAGGAAGCCTACGCCAAGCAATTTGTTTTACATGATGAGGTTGCCAGCATCATGCACAACCTAATATTAATAGCCTTGTACGACATGCATGAAGGTGCAATGACCTTATTCTTTCTTCGTCTCTTTAGAGACTCACGGGCAAAACACGAGGCTATATTATAAATGGTATAAACTATAACTATATTATAAATGGTACATTACAAATTATATTGCTAATTTATAAATGTAACAGTTTGTTGACAAATTCTCAGTGCTGGAAAAGAACTGTACAGAATAAAGTAAACATGCATGTTTCTCAATTTTTGACATTTCCTAGGCGTTAGAAGATGTTGACACAGGCTTTAATGCAGCAGACTGATCAATGTTATTTTCGAACATTGGACATTAATATTTACCAAGTGTCCAAATGATGACATGGTAAATGATAAGTCATCTTTTGTGTATTTAATTTTTTAATATGTCAAACATATTACAAATAAATGCTTATTCTTATAAATGTATTCATCCATACGTGTTTGATAGTAGGTTTGTTATTTAGTTTTGTTTGTTCCGTAGAGAGAGAGAGAGAGAGAGAGAGAGAGAGAGAGAGAGAGAGTTTTCCACCCGCCCCTTTCCGGATTTAATCTTGCGGATTATAGGCCCTTTTTATAGTTATTCTCTTGCACTATAAACAAGGCTCTGTGTAGTTCCCGTGGGTCTCTGATGATACAAGGAAAGAATATGGATACTGCACCCTCATGCATGTCGTACAAGGTGAATAATATGAGTTTGTGCATGAGGTTGGCAACCTCATCGTGTAGAACAAATCGATACTGAAACCACAGGTGCAAGATGAATGCTAGAAGCAGTCTTTCTGCAAAGGGAACTAGCTGAAGTGGGGGCACCGTGTACAATACTGAGCAAAATAGAGAATTATGATGATACGGACGATGTTTATAACAATGCCCTTTTCTTCATTAACTTAGTCCAGTGTGTAATCTCTTGTTGTCTCTAACTGTATAAAAAAAAAAAAACTATATTGCTATCTCCACTATTTCACTGTGATTAGCTATGCCCAAAACGTACCTTTATTTAATCTATGGCTTGTTTGTTATTGATTCTTTCAGAGGCGACAAAGAGTTGCCAATCGCGCGAATTTAAATCTATTCCCACGAAATCCACTATACCATTTTCCGCCCCACTTGCAGGTACTCATTGCTAAGTTCTTCAAAATCTATTACGTCACAGCTAAAACTAAAAACCTCAGACATGATATCCATTCAGAATTAATATTGAGCTTTCGTGTATCCAGCACTCATTTATTTAAAACCAGTGATTGAAGAAGTTGATCAGCAGACGGGTACAGGAAACGACCTTGGAATGTCATCGCGAGGAGACGCTTATTCATGAAAAAACACCGTTAGCGACTTCTGGTCTAGACTGGCTTTTGCCATTTAATGGACATTCTCTGGTATCGTGTAACTGTTTACATGTACAGCTCACATCGATTACTATAGTGTGTGGTAAACAGAAGAGTACATTGTCCATTAATATCGATTTCCACATTAAATTACTTCAGTTATGGCTGAGACGAGTTATTATTAGCACCGAAATGTAAATGTAATCGTGTTTTATCTGAAGAAGTAACGGAACAAAACAATAAATCTGAGACATCCGCTTTTACTATTATTACCACATGCGCAAACAGATAATAAATAATCCATTCTTTCTATTACATAGAACAAGGCTAGAAGGCCAGTTATCATGAATCAGTAATTCGTTATAAGAACTATAAATTTGTGAACACAAACTTTATGCAAGAATGAGCCTTTTCTTTGAGGAGTATGGACAACCGAGGGAAGAAAGGTGAAAGCATGGACAAAATATAAAAAAGAAAGTCCACTCCGCTGATAACATCGTTTCTAAGTCTTGTTTTGTAATATATATATTACTGAAATATCGAGCGCTAACTGAAAAAAGCGCTATTCGAAACAAATTAATTCGTTCCCTAGGTCCAGATAACTGTTTAAAAATTAAGTAAAAGTGATACAAAATAAAAACTAAGTAATTAACATTTTTAACTTTATAAAATTATCAAACATATTGAATACAAACAAAATATTATGTACTTAAAAAAATATGTTAAAAATATTATAGTACTGTAATCGCTACTACTTCTGTCGTTTGTGAGGCTACATTTGTCACAGTGGAGCAGTCTTCATCTTCAGACGACTGGTTAGCAGAAGGTTTTGTGGGTGTAAACGTTTTTCTGGCTTCAGATGTAGATCTGTCAACTCCTTTGCCACAAGAACTGTTCTTTAAGAAACGCCTAGCAGCATTTAAGATCTTGTTCTATGTTACGGGTTACCAGAGACCTGCATTCAATTTTTTCGGTCATGCTTCATTATGCTGAGCGTCAGATTGACAGACTGGTTAGAGCACTGGTCTCTCGCGGCAAAGGTGACGGGTTCGATTCACGGTATCGACACACTCCATCTACCCAGCTGTAAATGGGTACCTAACTTTGAGTTAGGGCAGGAAAAGGCACCTATCGATACTGGACCTAGTACAGTGCAGTCTCTAACACTTCACTCCCTTACGGCAGTATCTGATATAGGATTACCTTTACCTTAGCTTTCATTATGTTAGCAATGACAATGCTTCTTGGCCCTCCCACCACCCTGAATGAACTTGAAAGTAATATTCTGCCTCCCACGGAATTTTGTGATTGAATTTTTTTAGCGTAAAACGGGCAAATGGCATAAAATAGAAACAGCGTTATTTCGAAAAAAAGGCTAATCGAACAGCGTTAGACCGGGGGATTGTTGTAATGCATAAATAATGTTCAATTATTTTCCCCTTTCGCTCCTTATGGAACATAGATCCACCATTGCAGCTGGCCTTCTTGCATGGATATTTTCTGTAGCATTTTGTTTAACATGATGGGGTTGCCAAATTTATGCACACACTTATTTTAGTCGCCTTGTACGACATTTCCTGATGGAACAGTATCCCGCTTCTTTGTGTCTCATCAGCGACCCACGAAACTACACGGGGACACAATCAGTGTTACTTATGTGTTATTCGCTCTCTTCGTGTGAAATTCTGCACTCAGTAAAACGCAACATGGACGACAGAGCAGTTAACTTTGACCTTATGGGAACGATAATTAAATGACAGACAATACACGCTAAAGGGTCACAGGGAGAGAGAAAGAGAGAGCTTGCATATTTTTGTTTAAACTGTAGGTGAGAGTTGTGACCTATGTTTTTGCCCAGAGAAAAACTTGTACGACTTTTCAGCTAATCCAGACGACACTGTAACGTCATGAATAAACCTAGATTAATTTGACGTGAATAATATTTTAAACAAAGGTAGTCCCATAGCAGATAATGTCGTACGGGAGTGAGGTGTTAAGACATCGCTATTCTAGGTCCAGCTTTAAGAGCTGGTGTGACCAGTTACATTCCTCGCTGTCTTGGCGTTTTCTAACGCAATAGCAGAGTCACGTACCCATTTACCGCTACGCAGACAGGAGCGTGCTGCTACCAGTTTTGACTACGGAACCTTCGTAACTTTACCGCAAGATGCATACGCTCTAACCGTTAAGCCAGTCGCAAGCGCAATAACAATATGCATTCGTTAAAAAAAATATCATAGGCAACTCTATAACAGAGAATTACAACAGAGTGCAATCTGATCATCAGAAATGTCCCCCACCCCCTCGTCGGACAAATGTTTCTGTCCTTTAATATGCTTCTTATATTATCGCTCGTATACTTCTTTATTTTAATCTTGTTCGCTCGCCAAACATGCAGGATCACAGACATCCAGAAAAACTATTTCACAATGCAAAAATCTGCTTTATAAAATCATTGCCCATGTTGAGATGACCAAATTATTTTTGAGATGACTGTTGCGCACATATTTTTTGGCGCACGGATTACGCATACCATGTAAAATGTTTTAATTGTCTGATGAAGATATATTCATCTTTGAATGCATGTTTTGGTCTTGAGGGACGAAACTCAGATTGGGCAATAAGTAGTCATTCTGTGAGTTATCGCTCTTTGTAGCGTTCTTAAAAATAGAACTCGGCGGAGGAATTTAGACTTACTTGAATCTGTTCTGTGTTTGGTTAGGAATAGATTGTTCTTGCTTCAGAATGTCTATTGTCCGAATCTATGTATAGTGCTTGTCTATGTAGGACGAGTATGTCTTATATCTTGATATCTTAGTATGTTTAAGTGGAACTATTTGTTCTTGCACTGTACTGAAGGGGGTCAGGTGTTTTCGGCGGATGAAGAGAGGTGAGAGGTGGGGGTTCTTCGGTTGTCTAGGCCTAGGGCAGGAAGTCATGTCGGAGAGATGCCCAAGAGTTTGTGATCTCTTTAAGTTATTCTGGGGACGAAGATAGTTTCTTCCAGGATCGTTTAGTCCATGAGTTCCCCAGTTGTGATTCTATAACGCCGGGAGAGCGTTTTTGTGCTTGCTAGTGTATTTCTTATGTCCAGGTAAAGAAACGTACTTTTGCTGACTTCGTTCATTCCTAGGCTTAAGATGGGCAGACGTTTACATGAACTTACCTATGAATATGTCGGGACGACGTATTCTCTAGCAGCACTAAATATGTTTATATGCAGCAACTATGAGGACAGAATATAATGATCCTTGTAGAATCATTTATTGTTGATGAACAAAGCTTCGATTGAAGATTTGGCTATACACCCGTAAAGTGAGTGATGCTCAACCGGGAACCAGCAGCCATTGTGGAATTCGATTGATTTTGGAATTCTACTTATTGTAAATCATTAGCAGAGAACGGGAAAACTTCCTTATTATCAGGTGATGATTGAGAGATCACTATTATAAAGAAATTAACATTATCTTCACAGAGATTTGCTGTAATTTATCTAAAGGAATCTTCGCTAGAAAGAGATCCTGTTTAGGAGTCAAGTTTGAACAGTATTGCTTAATTGACATGCTCGGTCAGTAAGGTCTACTGACTGTATTTATAAACTATGGAAATCTTGGTGTTTACAGATGTTCCATTGCAAGATTATTCTTCATGAATGCTAATTTAGGACGGTAGTCCATTGATCAATATTATGCTGTCTATGTCGACTCATGTTCCTGTAACTGTATCCAATCTGTCAAGTGTGTGCGTCCAATTAAACTATTGAAACGACTACAGTGACCTGCATTGGTGACTTAACGTAATGAGTGAATGAGTGTCTTATACGGGTCAACACACGAACAGTCCACCATTCGCCTAACTCATACTTCACACTCACACTCCATATTTGCATAATCCTGCTTTGGTTGAGTTGACCTTTGCTCCCCCTGGAGCCTCCATCATATTCACCAATGGTTTGCGTGAGGAGAATGAAAGCAGTACTTTACAGCATGCCTGGTATACACAGTTATGATGAAGAAGGAAAAAGAGAGTTATCAACGTGGTAGGCCAGTTTCCTGGGTCCAGCCTTCGCAGTCTACAAAGTGGAAGTCACCTAGTGTTCAAGAACATTTATTTTGGCCAAATGTGACACACATCAGCACCGATAGGACAACTATCCAGTCGATGTCAGCTTGACCTGTTATGACAAGTGTAACTGTATCTAGGTCACCGCTGTTGACATTTTGCTCGGTACAGGCATTATTTCATAACAGACAGCGTAGCACGGCAAGTTGTTTACAAGTGGACATCACAGCATTACACAGAACATTGGCAAGCAAATTAACTGTGTTAGCAGAAGTATTGAACTTAGAAGCCTATTTTCATCGATGGATCTTCTTATGTTCTGCTATTGTGTTGAACTTTAATATTTAAGGCCAGAATTTGTAATGCAATAAAGTGGCAGTTTATTAATTTTGATAGAAACTGTACCATAACTCTGAATAACTGAGCCTTCTACACAACACATTCTTGCTGCAACACATTGCATTCACATGCTATTGCATTCTAGTTATATGATGATATATGTATTTATGTTAAATGTTATATGTTATTTGTGTGACTAATATAAGATTTCCCAAGTAACATAGGGCTTATATTAGCGTTCTATAGGGAGCAGTTTCCTTTATTGGACATTTGCTGGCAACATTAGGTGCTATTTTTTGTTAGTTGTGATGAGGTGTTCTTTTCTTCGTCGTTTTTGTTAAAAATTTTGTGTTCCTTAGTTTTGTTTTGGTTTGTTTTTATAATTTGTTGGTCTACCCTTTGCTATCTTTCAGTTTTATACACAATTTATGTTCATACTTTGTGGCGTTATTTGTCTTGTTCATTCTATTGCAGATATCATCACAGATTCTGTGATCATTTTTCTTTGATTTTTCCTATTTGATTTATTTGATTTCTGCAAATGTTTCCTGTTCTCTTGTATAATTGTTTTGTTGTGTTCTTGATCGACATACACTATTTAAAATATATTTGATCATATGAATTTATAAGAAAAAGTCAACTGATGATTTTTAGTAATTGGTTGGTACACAGTTGATTATTCAAGACCTTACTAAAGGCTTGTTTCCCCACATAGTTTGGGATAAGGAGCTGATCGATCAAATTATTAGGAGCTTGTGTTTACATTACTTTGGAATATAGATTACATTTTTGTGTCAACTGATTGCTATCATTATTAGACATCATGTCTACATTGGAACACTTTATTGAGTTAGGTAAATCTCTAGGCAAGACTGGAGATAAGTTGGAGGAGTATGCTACCAGTCAATATGATAAAGCACTTAAAGCTGAGGAAATGAAACAAAAAAGTGAGGATAGAAAAATAGAAATAGAATTTGAACAAAAGAAACTGCAGATGCAGGTTGAGGAAAAGAGATTCCAAATGGAATTGGAAAAACAAAACAAAGAAGCTGAACAAAAGAGATTAGACAAAGAAGCTGAACAAAAGAGATTAGACAGAGAAGCTGAACAAAAGAGATTTGACAAAGAAGCTCAACAAAAGAGATTAGACAGAGAAGCTGAACAAAAGAGATTAGACAGAGAAGCTGAACAAAAGAGATTAGACAAAGAAGCTGATGCTGAGCAGAGAAGATTAGACAAAGAAGCTGAAGCTGAGGAGAAAAGAGCAATAAGAGAACATGAACATCAAAAAGAACTTTTAGCATTTGAGTTAGAAAAGTTGAAATTGACAAACATGAGTAATGTCAATCAGTCATCTAGTGGTAAACCCTTTACTTACAAGGTCAAGGTACCAGCGTTCAATTCTGCCAGTGATGATATAACATTCTGGCTTGATAGATTTGAACGTGCTTGTTGAGCTCATAATGTGGAGAAATCACAATATGCTAATCAGTTGTCTGAGAATTTAAAAGGTGATTCTCTAACGAGTTTAAGTTTGGTTGAAGAAACTGACAAGGATAATTATGAGGTTATTAGGGCAGCCTTGATAAAGAAATACCAGTTATCTGAGGAAGGTTACCGTATTTTGTTTAAAAGAATGGTACCTGAATCAGGGGTAGAATTCTCAGAATTCATTGCAAGGACACGTATGACATTTAATCGTTGGATTGAACTGTCCAAAACAGAAAAGACTTATGAAGCACTTATGGATTTATTGCTCAGGGACAAGATTATGTCAAGCATTAGTAAACCATTCCTTGAATTCCTACATGAGCGGAAACCTAAAACACTAAAAGAAATGGAAGAATATTGTACCCAATACGTCACTGCACACCAAGATGTAGCTATTAGCAATACTAAGGTTAAGGAAGGTATGCCAGTTGCATCAGCAACACCATACAACCCTAATTACTCACACAAAGTCCAAGGACCGCAAAACAGGTTTAATAAAAAGGGTAACCATAACAGTCATCAGAACCAAGGTAACCAATCATTTCAGGGTTCTTCTTCGAATATCTGGAGACGAGCCGACAGCCCTCGATTCAGGGGTGGTCATAATTATAGGAACTTCCGCAAAGGAAGTCATTATAGAAACTATCCTAGTTTTCCATCATGGAGACAACAAGATCATAATTACAGAGATACTCATTATAATGAATATGATAATAGTAACCAGGGGAATTATGACTCAAACCCAAATAGGGGTTACAATAGAGGAAACAATGATAATTACAGGGGTAATAATAACAGAGGTAGACCCCAACATGAAAAACAAAAATCTCATTATCATGCAAACTCTGGCTTGTGCCGCTTTCGATTTTGGGAGGGCATCTCAGTGCCCCCAATGCAAAACATTATTCGAAC
Source organism: Oreohelix idahoensis (assembly GCA_024509875.1). Classification (NCBI taxonomy): domain Eukaryota; kingdom Metazoa; phylum Mollusca; class Gastropoda; order Stylommatophora; family Oreohelicidae; genus Oreohelix; species Oreohelix idahoensis. The sequence continues at coordinate 57,789 of JAMPIV010003973.1, read as the reverse complement.
CAACTACGGTGTCCACTTTAATTTGTGGCCATCCTCTTCCCGCTCTTCCCGCGTCAATCGCGCATGATGGAAGAGGTTCTCTTGTCTTACACAAAGGTTTAGTAAAAACCAATCCAGTTTCATTGCTTTTTGATTTTGGATGCACCACAATTGGTGTTAGGCAGTCACTCATAGATCCTTCTCGTGCTACAGGCAAAGTAGTCAAATGTGTAACATTTGGCGGCACCATAGAGAAATACTCTACTGCTATCATTAGGATCGCTACTCCTTTCTTTACAGGAGATGTACACGCATGTCTTCTGCCGAATCCGATCGCTGATCTTATCATCGGTCGTATTCACGGAGTCAAAGAATGCACTCCACAACAAATTTCCGTTTGGGAAAAACAAAATATTCAAACTGCTAATGCTGTAGTCACTAGAGCTCAAGCTCTCAATATGCCCGAAACTTCATCTATTGAAGATAATGAAGTGCATAACCAAGATGATCCCTTGGTAATTTCGCGTGACTCATTTATAAAGCAGCAAGAAGAGGATCCGACTCTAGAGAAATTCTTCACTCTTGCAACAAAACGTGATCCGAATAAAGATTCAAAGAGTAAATCTTGGATTACAATGAAGAATGGTGTACTTGTACGTATGGTGCAAGACTCCAACAAGTCAAGTCATTCTCAGATTCTTGTACCCAAGAATTTGAGAGTTAAAATATTACAACACGCACGCGACTCTCAGTGCGCTGGACATATGGGGTTTTCCCGTACAAAGTCAAGAGTTCTTGCGGTTTTCTTTTGGCCTTTTGTGAACAAGGACATACGGATCTATTGTCGATCTTGTAAAATATGTCAAGAAGTCAAATCCAAAGATCCACGCCATGCTGCACCTATTCAGGCTGCAGACATTCCTATTAGACCATTTCAGAAAATGGCGATAGACATCATTGGTCCATTTAAGATCAAATCTGCTAGAGGACATCAGTTTATCTTAACGTGTGTGGACATGTGCACACTTTGGCCAGAGGCTATCCCTCTGAAGAGCATTACTACTGCTGACATTGCAGATGCTCTTTGGCTTATATTTTCTCGTCTGGGATTTCCCGGAGAAATATTATCAGATCATGGCACCCAACTAATATCGGATACCATGTCTCAAGTAATGTCTACTCTCCAGATAGAGAGATCTTTGAGCAGTATCTATCACCCAATGTCGAATGGGATGGTAGAACGCCTTAATAAAACACTCAAAAACTTACTAGGGAAGATAACTGAGGATCATCCTCAAGATTGGGATAGGGTTTTACCCGCGGCCCTCTTCGCTTACAGAGAGGTTCCCAATGAACATACAGGAATTTCTCCCTTTGAACTTGTCTTTGGCGCGCGACCGCGTGGCCCTATGTCTTTGCTCCATGATCTCATAACCGCTGATAATATTACCGATGACACAAAATCTTCTTACGAATATGTCATCGCGCTAAGACAAAAGATTATCGAAGCATGCAAATTGGCAACTTCTTCTTCTGAGTTTGCTAAGGAGAAAGCAAGACAATTTGCCAATAAGAAAAGAACCTTACGACAACTTTGTCCTGGTGACAAAGCATTTGTTTTGCTACCTTGTAGGGAAAACAGACTACTTATTTCTTGGAAAGGTCCGTACGATATAATCTCGAAAATTTCCGATGTTGACTACATTGTCGATATTGATGGGAAGCGTAAAACTTTCCACATCAATATGCTTACGGAATTCCATGAACGTCCGGATTATTTACAGCTTTTTTTCCAGGCAACGGACGATTCACCTGTCCAACATGGTCATTACTCATCACTGTCTGTAATACAGGATGAGGAAACAAGTTTTTCGGATGTTAATCTTCCGCTTCCGATGATTCCACTTCATTCTAGTGAATCATGGAAAAATGTTACTGTTTCTCCCGATTTATCTCTAGGAGAACAGCGACAAGTTTCGTCTATGTTACAAACATTTCAGGATGTCCTTACTGACATTCCTGGACAAACTCATGTCATTGAACATGACATTATTCTAACTGACCATAATCCTATTAGAGTCAGACCTTATCCTATTCCTATACATTTTCAAGCACAGGTTGAAAAGGAGTTGGATGAGATAATAGATTTTAAAATAATTGAACCATCCACTTCTGCGTATTCTTCGCCGATGGTTATTGTCCGTAAAAAAAGACAATAACATACGTCTTTGCGTTGACTATCGCAAATTGAATCAAGTCCGAAGTTTGATGCTGAACCTATGCCTTTACTAGAAGAGCTACTGACTAAGCTTTCTAAATCGCATTTTTTTCACTAAACTAGATTTGTCTAAAGGATATTGGCAAGTTCCTCTATCTGAACGCGCCAAACCTTTTACTGCTTTTTCTACACCTAGAGGCCTTTTCAATGGAATTTTATGCCTTTCGGCCTTATGAACGCACCAGCTACATTCGTACGCATGATGCGTAGAATTCTATCCTATCGGTCAGATGTCATTGCGTACATAGATGACATCTGTCTTTTCAGCGATACTTGGGAAGATCACTATTCAGGGTTAGTTGAATTGCTATCTACTCTACGCGAGTATAACCTGACAGCGAAACCATCTGAAGCCTGCATTGGTTTTAGTGAAATTTCTTTTTTAGGTCACCGTGTCGGCCATGGTTTCCTAAAAACAGAGGACCATAATACAAGTAAAATACTTAACATTTCTATTCCTAAGACTAAAAAGCAAGTGCGAAGTCTCTTAGGTCTTATACAATTCTATGGACGATTCATTCCGAATCTGTCCTCAATCATGGCACCTCTTTCTACCTTGCTAAAGAAAGGGTCTCCTAATATAGTCCATTGGACTCAAGAATGTCAATCCTCTTTGGATAAGATTAAAACTATGTTTTCTACTGCACCTATTTTAGTGTTGCCTACTAAAGATAAGACATTTGTTCTTCGTAGTGACGCTTCATCCATTGGGATTGGAGCGGCACTAATGCAAGATTACTCTGGAACTCTGCATCCTGTAATGTATATTTCTAGAAAGCTTAATGCTGCAGAAAGGAATTATTCGGTTTTAGACCGTGAACTGTTGGCTATGGTATGGTCAATTCTCAAATTACAAAGATTCCTTCTAGGCGCACATTTTATAGTAGAAACCGATCAGAAAGCTCTTACAGCTATCCAGAGTAAAAATTTGAAGAGTTCGAGGTCTACTCGATATGCAATTGCTCTTCAACCTTTTCATTTTTCGGTACGAGCTATCCGTGGATCAGATAATGTGATGGCAGACATTCGGTTTAGATGCCCACATGATTCCACTTAGCTGTTGAGTACTGGACGTCTTAACACTTCCAACTCGACAACAGATTTTTCTTTTCTATATCAAAATAGATACACGTTGTAATTCGTAATGACACTACGTTCATTGATATATAGTCACCATTACTCGTTGATGATTTTTCTTTTTGTCAATCATGTACTTGGAATGGTTAAACTTAAATTGTTATATGCATTGTATCATTGTATAGTAGTATGCGTTGGTGACACCTCCCTGGAAACACTTATGCTTAAGAGAAATGCTTTCTCTGAGGGAGTGAGATTTTGCATTAATCTGGCTTAAATAATTCCAGATATTTCTCATCTGCGCAGTATTTATGCGTAGGGAGCCTATTGTATGTTGCTCTCAGATGAAAAAAAAAATGATTTTCATTTTTTTCCCGGGGGGTGTGGTAATCTGTTGCGCACATATTTTTTGGCGCACGGATTACGCATACCATGTAAAATGTTTTAATTGTCTGATGAAGATATATTCATCTTTGAATGCATGTTTTGGTCTTGAGGGACGAAACTCAGATTGGGCAATAAGTAGTCATTCTGTGAGTTATCGCTCTTTGTAGCGTTCTTAAAAATAGAACTCGGCGGAGGAATTTAGACTTACTTGAATCTATTCTGTGTTTGGTTAGGAATAGATTGTTCTTGCTTCAGAATGTCTATGGTCCGAATCTATGTGTGGTGCTTGTCTATGTAGGACGAGTATGTCTTATATCTTGATATCTTAGTATGTTTAAGTGGAACTATTTGTTCTTGTACTGTACTGAAGGGGGTCAGGTGTTTTCGGCGGATGAAGAGAGGTGAGGGGGTTCTTCGGTTGTCTAGGCCTAGGGCAGGAAGTCATGTCGGAGAGATGCCCAAGAGTTTGTGATCTCTTTAAGTTATTCTGGGGACGAAGATAGTTTCTTCCAGGATCGTTTAGTCCATGAGTTCCCCAGTTGTGATTCTATAACGCGAGGAGAGCGTTTTTGTGCTTGCTAGTGTATTTCTTATGTCCAGGTAAAGAAACGTACTTTTGCTGACTTCGTTCATTCCTAGGCTTAAGATGGGCAGACGTTTACATGAATTTACCTATGAATATGTCGGGACGACGTATTCTCTGGCAGCACTAAATATGTTTATATGCAGCAACTATGAGGACAGAATATAATGATCCTTGTAGAATCATTTATTGTTGATGAACAAAGCTTCGATTGAAGATTTGGCTATACACCCGTATAGTGAGTGATGCTCAACCGGGAACCAGCAGCCATTGTGGAATTCGATTGATTTTGGAATTCTACTTATTGTAAATCATTAGCAGAGAACGGGAAAACTTCCTTATTATCAGGTGATGATTGATAGATCACTATTATAAAGAAATTAACATTATCTTCACAGAGATTTGCTGTAATTTATCTAAAGGAATCTTCGCTAGAAAGAGATCCTGTTTAGGAGTCAAGTTTGAACAGTATTGCTTAATTGACATGCTCGGTCAGTAAGGTCTACTGACTGTGTTTATAAACTATGGAAATCTTGGTGTTTACAGATGTTCCATTGCAAGATTATTCTTCATGAATGCTAATTTAGGACGGTAGTCCATTGATCAATATTATGCTGTCTATGTCGACTCATGTTCCTGTAACTGTATCCAATCTGTCAAGTGTGTGCGTCCAATTAAACTATTGAAACGACTACAGTGATCTGCATTGGTGACTTAACGTAATGAGTGAATGAGTGTCTTATACGGGTCAACACACGAACAGTCCACCATTCGCCTAACTCATACTTCACACTCACACTCCATATTTGCATAATCCTGCGTTGGTTGAGTTGACCTTTGCTCCCCCTGGAGCTTCCATCATATTCACCAATGGTTTGCGTGAGGAGAATGAAAGCAGTACTTTACAGCATGCCTGGTATACACAGTTATGACGAAGAAGGAAAAAGAGAGTTATCAATGACCAAATTAATTCTTCAGTAATTCAAACACCTCTTCCACTTGTCAATCTGATCTCAATACAACATTTCAGTGCTATACACTTCACAAAACCATAAGCAATATTTTAGAATGGCAGTACTTTATTTAAGTATATTTTCACTGACTTACTAAATGTTTCATTTCTTCCTTACTCCAAGAATGGCCAACCAAATTATATTTCAGACGGCTAAACTATCTTTCAGGCTGCCAAATTATCTATTAGATTATTAAATTATATTTCAGATGACCAGTTATCCTTCAGATGAACAAATTATCTTTTAGATGACCAAATTATCTTTTATACGACCAAATTATTTTTGAGATGACCAAATTTTCTGACTAACAAATTGTCTTTCAGCCGACCAAATCATCTTTCAGATGGCCTGATTTTTTGCTTCAACATATTATATAACACTTAATTTTAAATGTGCAATTTATATTTGAATTTTTAAACAGCAGTTTATAACATAATAATTTAGATATTTTAAAAATTTTAACTTTCACAACTGCATCAAGTTACAGAATGGAAAATACTAGGAGTGAATTTAAACTTTGCCATCAAGGTGGAGTGAGGTCAAAGGGCATGATGCAAAGAATAAGAACAAACAAAAAAACAAAATTAAGATAAGAGCGAGCTTGAAGTACTGAGAAGCGACAAAATATTGCGAAAAAAAAGAAATATAGGAAGAATGGTATAAATTCAGCAAAGAACTTCAGCGACTAAAAAACAGATTGAGAAAACGAACCACGAAGATGCCATCTGTTTAGTAGAAATACTGCACCTGACACAAAGATTGCCTATTCTATATCTTCAATGCTGCCTGCAGGTGATGAAGGTTAAAACAATACGACATTTTCCAGATTGGAACATAAATGTACAAGAACAGACATAAATGGGAGATCGACTTAAATTGTGATGCTCTGAAAGGGAAAAAAAACCCCAGAGAATAATAGAATGTGCCCATCAACTGTGTCGTCCTCTTTCCACGATTTTGATGTTATATCATAGAAATAAGTCAACAACAGAACTGATAAGCAGTATTGGAGACAGAAAGTTGTGGAGAAACATTATCGCCTACATCACGAGGCATGACACTTGAAAAAAGACGAAGAAGACCGGCAGGTTAGATAAAGTACACTGGATGAACGAACGAACGAACTTTATTTTCAAAGGGTTAAGAATTGGGCATGCAGGCCGGTCTGACATCGAAATGGAGATCGAAAGCAAGTCCCTTAATTGGAAAAGAAAGACATCTGAGCTTTTGTAATAAGATATTATCAACTGCCTGCAAACCTCGTGTGTAGTCATCGGGGGTTTCTGACGAGACACAGGAAGAATAGGACTACTGTTACCTCATACATGTTGTAAGAGGCAATAAGGTTGTGCCAGGGGTTTGGCAACCCAATTATGTAAAACATATGGCTACTGAAGTCTGCCCTGCGAGCGCACATGAATGCTTTGAGGTAGGTTTCCCTGCAAGAGGATCAGTAACAGTTGTGGCTTCTGGCTCCGAACGGAGTGAAATGGGGAAAAATGAATTTAAATTTCCAGCAAGCCATAGTTTATTGCTTATTCGTGTTAATATATAAATACACCCACAAGTATATATGTAAATATAGAGTCAATACAAGGGTGACAAGACTTTGAATATACATGAAAACCAAGACAACTCACTTGAGTGGTGAAGACCCTACAAATTGGTTATTCTTTAAAGACATTTATCTCCTAACCATACACACACACTTATTTATATAAATATGTGTGTGTGTTGTAGCAAAGTTGATTATGCTGGGGAGGTTATGATGGTATCCTAAAAAGAATGAAAAGGTGTCTGCTATAACCGTGTGAGGTCAAGCACATGTAGGTCTCTGACTCTATAGATGATGATGATGAATTATGTGCAGAGAACCTAACGCTACCTCCCTAGGTCTCACACGGTCAATCTTCTGGCTCTAGTGTATGGTGTACCTAGTGTCTAGGGGAGAAATGAATGATGGTACACAACAATCAAACACTTTAAGTTTCTATTAAAGAAGTTAATAACTAGCAGTTAAGTTTTTCTTTGAACAAATATTTACAATTTATTTTGCCTGTCCATTCATAGCTTGTGGACAGGTCTTTGAAAATAAGGACAAGATAGTTTACAGAATAGAACAATAAAAAATGTTGGGACAATTTGCCCAATAACTAAAAGTTATTATGTATTTATAAATGTCCTTCCTGTTTGAAATATTACAGAGTTCACTTTATTTATCTAATGGGAGAGTCACTGTATATAAGGGCTGTAGTTAATCCTACCCCCATAAAATTCCTGTGTAATATTTTGAAACACAAGAAAATGTCAGAGATGCCCCAGATGTTTTACTCTTCACCTGGGAGTCCTTGTTGTAAGATAATTCAATGGGTAGTTGCAGAAATTTCAAGTTCAACACTCGCCAAAGCTCCTACTGGATATTCAACAGCATATAAGTCTGGTTGGAGACTGGTTGGCGTTTATAAGCACTCAGCAGGTTTCCTGTCACCAGCCGGCAACAGGAACATAGACCCTCTGCAACAAAAGGACACCCTGGCCTTTTATCTCTGATCATTTATTCTAACACTTAATTTCCTACGTGGGTATGGGGTCAGCCTCGCGTGCCTTACAAATGCACTCGCCCCGAATTGTACAGGACTCCCACCTGGTTGTGACCACACCTCAAGTCCTTATAGTAGATACGCCACTGTACGTTCACATACTTTTCCTCCATACAATAATGTGGAGTAACCACATTTCCTGTGATATGATCTTCTCTTCTTTTCTTTTCACTTATATTTGCTTCAGGCATGTTAAACAGTGTTCATTGAACACAGAGGCTTGCTAAACTATTTTAATATAATAATATGTCAACATAATCATAACAACATACATCAGTCAGATACCGTTTAATGTGTGGACTCAACAATGTCTGCTTCCGACATGTCCTTCACTTTTTCCCCAATAGCAGTATCTAACTTTTGTAGTTGGACCAAACATATTAAATTTCATAAAATATCCTTACCACAATCAAGAAATATATAAACAAATGACGCTGATTTGGTGAAGAAATGGCCTCAGCTTCCTCCGAACTGCACAGACTGTGAATGTATTCTTTATTTAAGTTTAAAATTAACACAGCTGTTTTTCAGCGTATCTGTATACAAATTTTAGTTCAACTGGCAATGAATAGTCAAAGCCTTTTGCTAATATCTACCAGCACTAGCCAATCGTAACGTTCTACTGCTTGAATTCAAATGCAGTTTGAATGAAAAACCCAAAATAATTTTGAATAACTGGTGGTCGATTGGCCTGTCTGCTCTAGTCATGCCCAATACAAAAGATATCACGTTTAGGATTACATTTCTCCTACCGTTCCCCTTTCCCATTCATACTCTGTTTACCCCAAGCGAATTTCAATGTACCTCCCTGCCTATTTTACCAGCTCGCGTCCCCCTAACGTTACCAAAAAAACATGAGCAGGAACGCCAGTGTGTCTGGTCGTGTGTTCTTTGATATTAGTATTTCTTCAATAACTTCTCTAATACAGGGACTATCATATTATTTAAAGTATATTCTTACTCAGCTAACTTTACGTCATACTACCATATAATTCTTATGGGGAACTTCATAATGGTTTAAAATTTCCAATTTATGTCATCGTCTATCGTCAACTAAAATTTTACACAAGTCCGCCATCTTTCCTCTCCTTCATCTTGCGAGCATGTATTTTTCAAATAACTACATGTTTTAGTTACATCAGAAATGCTACCACTAGGAGGAAATAATATTGTCTGCGTGGTTATGCCTTGGCTGGCTTTTCCGCAGTGTGAATATATGCGTTGCAGACTGTGTCAGCGAAGCGGGTTGTAGACGGGGCGGGTTAATAATTTGCGTTACTAGTTAGCATTGTATCGTGTAATACTACAAAAAAATGTAAGGATTACTACGGATTTTGCTACAAAGTTGACAGAAAGTGTTACTTCAGATAGCTATATTGCGGTATGCTTCCGCCAATAGTTAATTGTAAGGCTAGGCTACAAAGTGTATACAGCAGATTGGGCAAAAGTTAAATATTAGTAGTGTTTGTCGAAAACGAAACTAAAGCGTGTCAGACTTTTTCCGTGAAATCGTTCTATAGGCTTAGCACTGTGCAAAAAGCAGCGCTGCTGGCTTCGAAGATGCCAACCGTCAGACACATGCGGGCTAATGTATTTATTATCGTTTTATGCCTAAATCGTACTGAATTGAGCGTTTATTCTCGCATATTTTGCTACACACCTCCCATCCTAAAACATGCATTCATTTGCAGGTTATAATATGCGAAATAACTTAGCTCCATGAAGTCTTACTCGTTTTTCTGATCTTTATCATAAGGATGTCTGCTCAAAAAGTCTGCGCCAACGTTCAAAGGGTCGGGAATGTATTCTATTAATAATGAGTATGGTTGCAACAAGAGAGACCATCTCAATAATCTAGAATTTTCATGCTTGGCCTGTGACAAGAACACGAGGGGAGAATGGTCCGTTTGGACCACAAATGTCCTGCCATATAAATAAATCTGGAATTTCTTTATAGCCCATATTAAAGCGAGACATTCTTTTTCACTGGTTGAGTAATTTTTTTCCGCCTTGTTCAATTTGCGGCTAGCATAAGCGACTGGGTTCAATTCCCCATCTTGTGAGGAAGACCTTTGCAACAATGTAGCGCCTAGGCCCACATTTCTTGCATCACTTCTCACAATAAATGCTTTAGTCAAGTCAGGCAATTGCAACACTGGCCTGCTTGTAAGCTTCTCTTTTAACTCCTGGTAAGCAAATTCACACTGTGCTGTCCAAATTATAGTATCAGGTTGACCTTTGCGAGTTAAATCGGTCAAAGGAGCACATATAGAGTTAAAATGTTTGATATACTTTTGGTAAAAACCACACAGAGACACGAAAGATCGCACATCTTTTTTTGTTTGTGGTCTAGGTGCTCTTTTTAGTTTTTCCAGATTCTTGGGATCAGGGGTCATGCTACCCTGATGTACTGTATGTCCCAAGAATTCCAACTCTTTACAACCTATACAGCATTTTGTTGGCCTAGCGGTTAAGTTAGCCTCTCTGAGTCTATCAAACAGCATATTCAAAGAGGTAACATGTTCCTCAAATGTTTCCGTAGCAATGAGGATATCATCCATAAAATTCGAAATACATGGATTTTTCAGGGGATCCAGCAATTTTCGCATCATCCTAGAAAACACACTCGGGGCATTTTTCAAACCAAATGGTAACATGTTAAACTCATAATGACCTTCCGAGGTGCTAAAGGCCAAATAAGGTCGAACCTCAGGCTTTACTGGAATCTGGTAAAAGCCTTTGCTAAGATCTACCTTAGAAAAATATGTTGCCTTGTTCAGCCTGGCAAAAAGTTGAGTAATATCAGGTAATGGATCCACCTTACCTTCTGTGACAGCATTCAGTTTCCTGTAATCTATGCACAGTCTATGTTCTCCTGATGGTTTCCGCAACAAAACTACACAGGAACTGTAAGGAGACTCACTGTGAGAAATAATCCCTTCTTTTAACAAATAGTCAATCTCCTCTTTCAAAGCTTTTTCCTTAGCGAACGGAATAGAATAAGGCCTCATACAGATGGGTGCTGGGTCTAGTAGTTTCATATCATATGACAACAAATTTGTGTGTCCCGGTTTATCAGTTAACACATCTGTATGTTTCTCAAGGACCTGTTGAACCTTCTCCTACTGTCCTTTTGTCAGGTGATTACTGATTTTCACCTGTGCAAACGTTTCACTGGTTTTCAGTGGATATTCAACCGAGGAGAGAGGTTCATTTTTCATCTCGGTTGCTATAGACAAGGCCATTAAATGTGATCCCTCCAGGATTTGTCTGTCCAGATATTTCTTCAAAATTTTCACATGATAGACTTTTTCCTTTCCCTTTTTGTCTATCTTGTAATTTGTTCTGGATATCTTTTCCAAAACTGTATATGGCCCTTGCCATCCGATCTGAAGTTTATTGTTGCTGCCTGGCAATAGAAGAAGTACCTTCTCCCCTACAGCAAGTTCTCGATCCTTCGCTTTTTTATTATAATAAGCAGCATGCTTTTTCCTGGCTTGTCTCAAATTTTCATTTGCCAGTTTCCAACTGGTTTTTAAACGAGTGGTCAGTTCGTTCACATATTGGTATGATGAGGTAACAGTCTCCTCTGCCTTCTCATCTGTTCAGGTCCTTAGCAAAGCTACATATGGACTTCTAATTTTTCTGACATAGTATTCATGGCACCTGTCAGGTCCTTTACATTGGAAGCTTTGTTTTGCGGACGTTTCTTTCTTGTGTCACCACACAAGAATCTACCACTACCAATTTGTTTCCTTGAGTTGTCTCCCCTCAGGTTCAATGGTGTTCACCATTTAGAACATGTGTTTGTCTCATAATTTGTGCCCTATATCTCGATGGCACTACTACCTGTCCACACCAGGATAATCCTGCTTTATCCGCCCTGCAAAGCAGTCCATCATCCAAATAGAAATCTCCTTTCCTTGGAGGGGTATGGAGTTTTTGGAGTTTCTCAAAACACGGCTTCAGTGACCTATCTTCAGCTTGTGCCTTTCTCCACTGTTTACGAGACATTGTTTTTGGTGGTTCCTCCTCTTTTTTAGGAGTCGACCTGACCTGGAGCGTGGCCATTACTACAGGTCTCCTTCCACAATTTTCAGTGTTATGGTTGTCCATCCGACAATTTTTACAATACCTCTTATCTTGGTGAAAAGGTTTTCTTTCATCATTTCTTCTATCATTGAATTGTGAGGGTCTATTCTTAAATTCATTTCGAGGCCTATCGAAGTTCTGCCTATTTCTATTATCGAAGTTATTATGGGTTTGAGGGGCCTTACTCTGATCTATTTGTTTCTTCTTTGTGCCAGCTACCTCTGCCAGGGCTGCCTGATACCTCTCAGCGACATATATTATCTCACCCAGCCTCTCCGCACCCTGTTCCATGAGAAACTTTCTCATGTCTGGAGCCATGGACTCTCTCATTTGTTCAATGACTATCATCTCTTTGAGATCTTGGGTTTTCCCCAAAGTAGCCCATTTCTCCATATACGTTTCCAACCGGGCGGAGAACTGGTGATAAGTCTCACCTGACAGTAGCCTGGCATTCCTAAATTTCTTTCTATAAAACTCTCCGTTCTTTTCGTATCTTAACAGAAGAGCTTGCTTCAACATGTCATAGTTGTCTTGGTCATCCCTGCTCATTTTGGAAAACACTTCATAAGCTGTTCCCCGAAGTCCCTGAGACAACTTTACCCCCCATCTTTCTCTTTCTAACCCATAAGTAGTAGCTAAAAGTTCAAACCTGCTTAAATATCCTTCTATGTCATCGTCTTTCTCAACAAAATGGTCTACATGAAAACCCATAGCTGAGGTTGAGGCTCCCTGACTAGTAGTGGCATCTGAGGCAAAGGGGCTGGCACCATTTTCAGGAGCATGGCCTTGCAATTCTAACTCCCTTAGTCGTAGCTCATGCTCCCTCTGTAATCTTTTCTCCTCTGCTTCCCTCTCGGCAGTCAATCTCTTTTCTTCTTTTTCTGCCTCCATTTGCAGTCGTTTTTCTTCTGCCTCCCTTTCGGCAATCTTTTTTCTTCTGCCTCTATCTGTAACTTCTTAGTCTCAGCCTCCAATGCCCTAGCCTCCTTATCAGCCTCAATCTGCAGCCTCTTAATTTCTTTTTCAGCCACTAACTTTCGTTCTGCTTCTAACTTCTTATCTTCTCTGGCAATAAATTTATCCACCTCTGAAGTTACATATTGAACCAACTCTGGTCCATCCATGCCCATCTCTTTAGCAGTCTGTACAGCCGCAGAGCGAAACTTGGCCAGATCTGCCATTCTAATAAGTACAAAATGTTCTAACAAAATCTCTAACTAATTATAAATTTATTTAATTAAATCTGGGCTCTGACACTTTCTTCACTTCCCAAATCTTGGGTCAGACTATATGGGGATTCCCTGGGAAAATAGGGGGAGAAATGAATGATGGTACACAACAATCAAACACTTTAAGTTTCTATTAAAGAAGTTAATAACTAGCAGTTAAGTTTTTCTTTGAACAAATATTTACAATTTATTTTGCCTGTCCATTCATAGCTTGTGGACAAGTCTTTGAAAATAAGGACAAGATAGTTTACAGAATAGAACAATTAAAAATGTTGGGACCATTTGCCCAATAACTAAAAGTTATTATGTATTTATAAATGTCCTTCCTGTTTGAAATATTACAGAGTTCACTTTATTTATCTAACGGGAGAGTCACTGTATATGAGGGCTGTAGTTCATCCTACCCCCATAAAATTCCTGTGTAATATTTTGAAACACAAGAAAATGTCAGAGATGCCCCAGATGTTTTACTCTTCACCTGGGAGTCCTTGTTGTAAGATAATTCAATGGGTAGTTGCAGAAATTTCAAGTTCAATACTCGCCAAAGCTCCTACTGGATATTCAACAGTATATAAGTCTGGTTGGAGACTTCTTCTTCTTCTTCCATCCTTAGCCATCAACCGACAAAGCAGTATGTGGCCAGTACGCCTAGTGGCGTCTTAGGGCAACAACAAATTGATCAATCTATCGCTGTTTCCACCACGCCTAGTGGCGTCTTTGTGGAACAAAAACAGACCAAACAATCTATCATTGTTTCCGTAATCAGATTGGTTGGCAAGCAGGTGATCAGCCCACTGTGCGAAGTTTTTACGGGATGGGGTAAACATCCCCATGCCCATACCCTCCTTAGTCGCATTTTACGACATGCGTGGTAGGGTGCAGTGTTACTATTCTTTGCTCCCCTTTCGGGCCCCGGTAACACATGGGTGAGGTTGGAGACTGGTTGGCGTTTATAAGCACTCAGCAGGTTTCCTGTCACCAGCCGGCAACAGGAACATAGACCCTCTGCAACAAAAGGACACCCTGGCCTTTTATCTCTGATCATTTATTCTAACACTTAATTTCCTACGTGGGTATGGGGTCAGCCTCGCGTGCCTTACAAATGCACTCGCCCCGAATTGTACAGGACTCCCACCTGGTTGTGACCACACCTCAAGTCCTTATAGTAGATACGCCACTGTACGTTCACATACTTTTCCTCCATACAATAATGTGGAGTAACCACATTTCCTGTGATATGATCTTCTCTTCTTTTCTTTTCACTTATATTTGCTTCAGGCATGTTAAACAGTGTTCATTGAACACAGAGGCTTGCTAAACTATTTTAATACAATAATATGTCAACATAATCATAACAACATACATCAGTCAGATACCGTTTAATGTGTGGACTCAACAATGTCTGCTTCCGACATGTCCTTCACTTTTTCCCCAATAGCAGTATCTAACTTTTGTAGTTGGACCAAACATATTAAATTTCATAAAATATCCTTTACCACAATCAAGAAATATATAAACAAATGACGCTGATTTGGTGAAGAAATGGCCTCAGCTTCCTCCGAACTGCACAGACTGTGAATGTATTCTTTATTTAAGTTTAAAATTAACACAGCTGTTTTTCAGCGTATCTGTATACAAATTTTAGTTCAACTGGCAATGAATAGTCAAAGCCTTTTGCTAATATCTACCAGCACTAGCCAATCGTAACGTTCTACTGCTTGAATTCAAATGCAGTTTGAATGAAAAACCCAAAATAATTTTGAATAACTGGTGGTCGATTGGCCCGTCTGCTCTAGTCATGCCCAATACAAAAGATATCACGTTTAGGATTACATTTCTCCTACCGTTCCCCTTTCCCATTCATACTCTGTTTATCCCAAGCGAATTTGAATGTACCTCCCTGCCTCTTTTTCCAGCTCGCGTCCCCCTAACGTTACCAAAAAAACATGAGCAGGAACGCCTGTGTGTCTGGTCGTGTGTTCTTAGATATTAGTATTTCTTGAATAACTTCTCTAATACTGGGAATATCATATTATTTAAAGTACATTCTTACTAAGCTAACTCTACGTCATACTACCATATAATTCTTATGGGGAACTTCATAATGGTTTAAAATTTCCAATTTATGTCATCGTCTATCGTCAACTAAAATTTTATACAAGTCCGCCATCTTTCCTCTCCTTCATCTTGCGAGCATGTATTTTTCAAATAACTACTTGTTTTAGTTACATCAGAAATGCTACCACTAGGAGGAAATAAAATTGTCTACGTGGTTATGCCTTGGCTGGCTTTTCCGCAGTGTGAATATATGCGTTGCAGACTGTGTCATCGAAGCGGGGTGTAGACGGGGCGGGTTAATAATTTGCGTTACTAGTTAGCATTTTATCGTGTAATACTACCAACAAATGTAAGGATTACTACTGATTTTGCTACAAAGTTGACAGAAAGTGTTACTTCAGATAGCTATATTGCGGCATGCTTCCGCCAATAGTTAATTGTAAGGCTAGACTACAAAGTGTATACAGCAGATTGGGCAAAAGTTAAATATTAGTAGTGTTTGTCGAAAACGAAACTAAAGCGTGTCAGACTTTTTCCGTGAAATCGTTCTATAGGCTTAGCACTGTGCAAAAAGCAGCGCTGCTGGCTTCGAAGATGCCAACCGTCAGACACATGCGGGCTAATGTATTTGTTATCGTTTTATGCCTAAATCGTACTGAATTGAGCGTTTATTCTCGCATATTTTGCTACATGTATATATATATATATATATATATATATATATATATATATCTATATATATATATAGATATATATATATATATATATATATATATATATATATATATGTGTGTGTAAATATATACGAGAGGAAGTCAGTCAGTAAGTAGGTCACAAACTGATATGGGATAGCTGAAAATTGTAGTTGGTAATTTCTAAAGGTGTCATTAGGTGGCAGCAACATCCAGCTTGATGATTACTTTAGGTAGCAGACGCTAGGTGTCGCATGCGCATGTGCAGCTCTGATAAAAATGGCGATCGTGCTCGTGGAGTGTACGTCCGAAGAACAGCGTGCTGTTGTGCGGTTTTTTTTTTGGCGGGGGGTGGAGGGGGACTTCCTGCAAAGGATATTCATAAGTAAATGTTTCCTGTTTATGGTGAGAAGTGTTTGTCGCGTAAAGTGGTACGTAACTGGGTAGATAAATTTTCTCAAGGACCCTCAAAAATTGCTGATGAAGACCGACCTGGTCGTCCTCTTCTGATTGCGACAGAAGCATCTGTGCGGCGGGTGGGGTAGATGATTCGAGCTGACAGGCGAGTAACGATAGACAGTGAAGCAACTGCAATAGGGTGTTCTCATTGTTTAGCCTACAGCATAATGCATGATAGTTTGAATTTCCGAAAAGTGTGCTCACGGTGGGTGCCTAGACAACTGACTGGGGAACACAAAATGAACCGAATGGGCCTGCCCTTGCAACATCTCTCTGGGTACGCAGATGAAGGAGAAGACATGCTTAACAGGATTGTTACTGGGGACGAATCATGGATGCCTCACTACCAACCCGAATCAAAGCGTGCTTCAGTGCAATGAAAACATCATTCTTCGCCTTCTGCCACGAAATTCAAAGTTACGCCATCAGCAGGGAAGGTTTTGCTTACAGTGTTTTGGGATTCTCAAGGAGTGCGGTTAACCCATTTCCAGAAGAAAGGTGAGAATGTGAATGCTGAATCGTACTGTGAAGTTCTGTTATGCTTCGGGATGCCATTTGAAGAAAACTTCCAGGTCTATTGGTTAGAGGAGTACTGCTCCATCACGACAATACTAGACCACATACGGCTCGATTAACACAGGAGAAAATTGAACAACTAGGGAGGCAACTTCTTGAACATCCGCCTTACAGCCCCGACTTAGCCCCGAGCGATTTCCACCTGTTTGGTCCACTAAAAACTCACCTAGGCGGCAAACGTTCCGCGGATGACGAAGAGGTTGAACGTGAGGTGCGAATGTGGCTGAGACAGCAGATCAAAGACTTCTATGCTGCAGGTTTTAAGGCACTGATAAAGCGATGGGATAAGTGTATCAATGTTGGTGGAGATTATGTTGAGAAATAAGGGGAAATGTAAGTGCAATAATAAATGGTTTTCAAGTTCGTATCTCGTTTACTTTTTTAATAACCATTTGTGACCTATTTACTGATTTGCCCTCGTATAAACATATTGGAGGCTCCTCAATTCTCATCAGTCTCGAGAGCGACCCTATGTCCAAGCGTCGAAAACAATCTCAAAGATAACAAATTCGATGTAAAGCTGTGGGTTCAAATCCAAGTCCTGTTCAACTATCATGCGCAGTGTGGCCATTTAGCCTGCATTGGACCTGCTCTGTTGAAAACCTGGCTGAACCTCTCTCAACCGTCTGTCCACGGCATCCATCAATGTCTCTCGAGGATGAACCTGTCAAACATTTTACCCGACACAGATGGCCAAGAGGATAAAAAAACACGTGGGGAAATGACAGGAACAGTTCTCTATGAACGATGGTTTACTGAGCTCATTGAGATGGGAGCTGGAGTGCGGTGGAGATACCTCCAGTCACCATCTCTCTTCCTGATTGCTATTGAACAGGTTGTAGCCGAAAGCGACGGAGTTCGGTGGACTCTAGCTAAATGGATTGACGACCTGAATTTTTCGGGATGCCTGACGTTTCTGACCCGTGGCTGTATCCAGATGCAAGACCAGATGAGAATACCTGCTTGAAGGTCGCAGCAACTGGGCTTGGGGGAGTAACTGTAACTTACGATGACCATATTGCACTAGGAGATGCATCCTTACAGGTGTGGAAAATACATATATCTTAGCGGCGGTGTTATAGGAATGGATAAAGATATAAAGACAGGAGTATATAGGGCAAAAAAGAGCTTTCATTTTGTTGAGAAATATATGGAGGTCAAGGGAAGTCAAGTCCATAACGGAAATGGGAACCTACGGGTCTATTGTCAGGTCAGTCCATGTGTGCGGCTCTGGGACGTGGCGAACCACTGGATTGACAACCGGAAAGATACATACTTTCATAGATGGATGCCTGCGCGAAATGGACGGATTAGAATAGTGTGACAGTATTACTGGTTTGGAACTGATAGAGAAGGCCGAACACCACTAGAGTAGGTGATGAGAAGACGACGCTGGGGTTGGATGGGACACATATATATATATATATATATATATATATATATATATATATATATATATATATATATATATATATATATATATATATATATATATATATATATATATATATATATATATATATATATATATATATATGATTGAAAAGATTCAAATTTGTAATTGTTATATCATCATTTGTATCAATTGAATAACCATGAAACAATTGTCAAAACAAGTAGCAACAACTGCCCCATTTAACCAATAAGCTATTTTGTTCTTTTTATTTCCAGAAACAAAATAAAATAAAATTCAATCTTCTTCTTCTTCTTCTTCTTCGTTCGCCCTGAAAAGGACGGTGGTTGCGTTGTGTCTGTTTACAACGTAGCTGTGATATCTGCACCTTTCGGTCGACACATCCGACTTCTGCACGGCATTTTTTAGGACCGGGTTTGCCTTCCCATTTCGATCCACACTCGCTCAGCCAGCCTGCACAGCTGCAGACTGTTTCCAGGACCACCACGATTCTGATGATTTGCTGATCCCCATCATCATGTTACATTAGCACACACATACACACAGATACACTCACACGATTTATAGAACACGGCTCTCTTCACTGTTTACCACACACCTCGTCCACACCTCGTCACTGCCCTTATCCGTCATAAACCGTGCATGACAAATGACGGGCGAAATCTCCTACCTGGGAGTCAACCCTCCGTTGAATAATCCTTTGGAAGACTACTATACTAAGCAGTGGCAGCACCAGTTCAATTTGGCTGGTGGGGATACCTATAAATAATTTTGTAGTTAAATGTATTTATACGCTCATGTGAGCATAAAGTGCAATAAGGGTTTAGGATCATAATATCGCACACAGAAAAAAGTATACATTATTGTTCTTTAAGATAGCACTAACAAGACAAAATATGTAATTATTATACGTTAAGAAGTCGACAAAAATTACAATTTATAAGAGCTTTATAATCATGTGACACCACTCGCGCTGAAATATCAACGTCTTAAGGTTTGTCCGAATATGCTTTATTTTTGACAAGAACAATGTCATAAGCTGATGTGGTTCTAAATGGTTTATATCAAATGTTTTTTTGGAAAGTCATTGCTCTAAACAATGCTTTTTTTCAATAAAAGAAAATATGCACCGTTCAATGTAAAAATGAAGATTAAAATCCACAGTTGTCTAATTAACGCTAACAAAATTGCAAGACTGCCGCGTCCTTAGTTAGAAGGACTAGTTTCAAGAAAAAATATACTCGTTATCTTGAGGACGGAAAATCTGTATCCCCACTGACGTATTCTGCGCAATCGCACTGAATCATTTTTCCAGCGTTGTGGCATTTACATTTTTGGAAAATTAACTTCATGAAACAATTCTTTCGCATTATCAGGGATGGACCTCGGGTATCCCCTGTTTTCAGAAAGGATCGAAAGACAAAGCGTGCGTATTAAGGAAGTTGGAATGGTAAGGAGTAGAATCCGGTCTCTCCTCCAGCACATCTTCGGATCTAGTCCCTACCATTCCAACTTCATTCAGTATAGAATCATAGTGGTTATAATTTATCCACGGAGACTTGTTAGGCGTCACTAATAAAGCATGAAATGGTCTAAAGTTGTAGTGGGGATGGACCCTGCCATCCTCTAGAAACGAGCCGCCTCTGATCATGAGTCTATCGTGCGCAACTGTTTCCATCGTAAGTACGCTTTTTATCCTGTTACAATCCACAGGTCTAATTATAGTGTCCAAACGTTTGTTGACAGGGAGGAAGGGTGGGTGGGTTCTTTAAAAAAAAAAAACCGGCCTTAACAACGTTTAAAAAAGGTGTCTTGAGTATTGTAGCTAGGACACAGGTAGCTTGTATTGTGTGATTGTTAGCTCTAGCACCTGTTTGTTTGTATTGTAACCCTCTCATCGTCTTTCTAATTTATACATCGACTCAAATGGTAAATATGTTGTATATAAATTACTATATGTCAATCAGTGATTGCTTTTAGGAATCCTATGAGCACACGAGGTCAAATAGAAAAAAAAACAGGCCAAGCCTTCCTGTTTTGTATCATCTGTTCAGTCCCACATATATTCTCTATCCTCCACCCCCCCCCCCCGCATGTCTCCAATTCTCTTCTCTATGTTCCCCTCTTGGTCTCCTTCAATCGCTTCCACCCCGGCGACACCAGAAGAGGGACTGCCCTGCAATGTCAACAGCTGGTTTTCCAAATGTGTGTCCCATCCAACCCCAGCGTCGTCTTCTCATCACCTACTCTAGTGGTGTTCGGCCTTCTCTATCAGTTCCAAACCAGTAATACTGTCACACTATTCTAATCCGTCCATTTCGCGCAGGCATCCATCTATGAAAGTATGTATCTTTCCGGTTGTCAATCCAGTGGTTCGCCACGTCCCAGAGCCGCATACATGGACTGACCTGACAATAGACCCGTAGGTTCCCATTTCCGTTATGGACTTGACTTCCCTTGACCTCCATATATTTCTCAACAAAATGAAAGCTCTTTTTTGCCCTATATACTCCTGTCTTTATATCTTTATCCATTCCTATAACACCGCCGCTAAGATATATGTATTTTCCACACCTGTAAGGATGCATCTCCTAGTGCAATATGGTCATCGTAAGTTACAGTTACTCCCCCAAGCCCAGTTGCTGCGACCTTCAAGCAGGTATTCTCATCTGGTCTTGCATCTGGATACAGCCACGGGTCAGAAACGTCAGGCATCCCGAAAAATTCAGGTCGTCAATCCATTTAGCTAGAGTCCACCGAACTCCGTCGCTTTCGGCTACAACCTGTTCAATAGCAATCAGGAAGAGAGATGGTGACTGGAGGTATCTCCACCGCACTCCAGCTCCCATCTCAATGAGCTCAGTAAACCATCGTTCATAGAGAACTGTTCCTGTCATTTCCCCACGTGTTTTTTTATCCTCTTGGCCATCTGTGTCGGGTAAAATGTTTGACAGGTTTATCCTCGAGAGACATTGAGGGATGCCGTGGACAGACGGTTGAGAGAGGTTCAGCCAGGTTTTCAACAGAGCAGGTCCAATGCAGGCTAAATGGCCACACTGCGCATGATAGTTGAACAGGACTTGGATTTGAACCCACAGCTTTACATCGAATTTGTTATCTTTGAGATTGTTTTCGACGTTTGGACATAGGGTCGCTCTCGAGACTGATGAGAATTGAGGAGCCTCCAATATGTTTATACGAGGGCAAGTCAGTAAATAGGTCACAAATGGTTATTAAAAAACTAAACGAGATACGAACTTGAAAACCATTTATTATTGCACTTACATTTCCCCTTATTTCTCAACATAATCTCCACCAACATTGATACACTTATCCCATCGCTTTATCAGTGCCTTAAAACCTGCAGCATAGAAGTCTTTGATCTGCTGTCTCAGCCACATTCGCACCTCACGTTCAACCTCTTCGTCATCCGCGGAACGTTTGCCGCCTAGGTGAGTTTTTAGTGGACCAAACAGGTGGAAATCGCTCGGGGCTAAGTCGGGGCTGTAAGGCGGATGTTCAAGAAGTTGCCACCCTAGTTGTTCAATTTTCTCCTGTGTTAATCGAGCCGTATGTGGTCTAGTATTGTCGTGATGGAGCAGTACTCCTCTAACCAGTAGACCTGGAAGTTTTCTTCAAATGGCATCCCGAAGCATAACAGAACTTCACAGTACGATTCAGCATTCACATTCTCACCTTTCTTCTGGAAATGGGTTAACCGCACTCCTTGAGAATCCCAAAAACACTGTAAGCAAAACCTTCCCTGCTGATGGCGTAACTTTGAATTTCGTGGCAGAAGGCGAAGAATGATGTTTTCATTGCACTGAAGCACGCTTTGATTCGGGTTGGTAGTGAGGCATCCATGATTCGTCCCCAGTAACAATCCTGTTAAGCATGTCTTCTCCTTCATCTGCGTACCCAGAGAGATGTTGCAAGGGCAGGTCCATTCGGTTCATTTTGTGTTCCCCAGTCAGTTGTCTAGGCACCCACCGTGAGCACACTTTCCGGAAATTCAAACGATCATGCATTATGCTGTAGGCTAAACAATGAGAACACCCTATTGCAATTGCTTCACTGTCTATCGTTACTCGCCTGTCATCTCGAATCATCTACCCCACCCGCCGCACAGATGCTTCTGTCGCAATCAGAAGAGGACGACCAGGTCGGTCTTCATCAGCAATTTTAGAGGGTCCTTGAGAAAATTTATCTACCCAGTTACGTACCACTTTACGCGACAAACACTTCCCACCATAAACAGGAAACATTTACTTATGAATATCCTTTGCAGGAAGTCCCCCTCCACCCCCCCCCCCAAAAAAAAACCGCACAACAGCACGCTGTTCTTCGGACGTACACTCCACGAGCACGATCGCCATTTTTATCTGAGCTGCACATGCGCATGCGACACCTAGCGTCTGCTACCTAAAGTAATCATCAAGCTGGATGTTGCTGCCACCTAATGACACCTTTAGAAATTACCAACTACAATTTTCAGCTATCCCATATCAGTTTGTGACCTACTTACTGACTGACTTCCTCTCGTATATATTTACATATATATATATATATATATATATATATATATATACACATGTAGCAAAATATGCGAGAATAAACGCTCAATTCAGTACGATTTAGGCATAAAACGATAATAAATACATTAGCCCGCATGTGTCTGACGGTTGGCATCTTCGAAGCCAGCAGCGCTGCTTTTTGCACAGTGCTAAGCCTATAGAACGATTTCACGGAAAAAGTCTGACACGCTTTAGTTTCGTTTTCGACAAACACTACTAATATTTAACTTTTGCCCAATCTGCTGTATACACTTTGTAGTCTAGCCTTACAATTAACTATTGGCGGAAGCATGCCGCAATATAGCTATCTGAAGTAACACTTTCTGTCAACTTTGTAGCAAAATCAGTAGTAATCCTTACATTTGTTGGTAGTATTACACGATACAATGCTAACTAGTAACGCAAATTATTAACCCGCCCCGTCTACACCCCGCTTCGATGACACAGTCTGCAACGCATATATTCACACTGCGGAAAAGCCAGCCAAGGCATTACCACGTAGACAATTTTATTTCCTCCTAGTGGTAGCATTTCTGATGTAACTAAAACAAGTTGTTATTTGAAAAATACATGCTCGCAAGATGAAGGAGAGGAAAGATGGCGGACTTATGTAAAATTTTAGTTGACGATAGACGATGACATAAATTGGAAATTTTAAACCATTATGAAGTTCCCCATAAGAATTATATGGTAGTATGACGTAGAGTTAGCTTAGTAAGAATGTACTTTAAATAATATGATATTCCCAGTATTAGAGAAGTTATTCAAGAAATACTAATATCTAAGAACACACGACCAGACACACAGGCGTTCCTGCTCATGTTTTTTTGGTAACGTTAGGGGACGCGAGCTGGAAAAAGAGGCAGGGAGGTACATTCAAATTCGCTTGGGATAAACAGAGTATGAATGGGAAAGGGGAACGGTAGGAGAAATGTAATCCTAAACGTGATATCTTTTGTATTGGGCATGACTAGAGCAGACGGGCCAATCGACCACCAGTTATTCAAAATTATTTTGGGTTTTTCATTCAAACTGCATTTGAATTCAAGCAGTAGAACGTTACGATTGGCTAGTGCTGGTAGATATTAGCAAAAGGCTTTGACTATTCATTGCCAGTTGAACTAAAATTTGTATACAGATACGCTGAAAAACAGCTGTGTTAATTTTAAACTTAAATAAAGAATACATTCACAGTCTGTGCAGTTCGGAGGAAGCTGAGGCCATTTCTTCACCAAATCAGCGTCATTTGTTTATATATTTCTTGATTGTGGTAAGGATATTTTATGAAATTTAATATGTTTGGTCCAACTACAAAAGTTAGATACTGCTATTGGGGAAAAAGTGAAGGACATGTCGGAAGCAGACATTGTTGAGTCCACACATTAAACGGTATCTGACTGATGTATGTTGTTATGATTATGTTGACATATTATTGTATTAAAATAGTTTAGCAAGCCTCTGTGTTCAATGAACACTGTTTAACATGCCTGAAGCAAATATAAGTGAAAAGAAAAGAAGAGAAGATCATATCACAGGAAATGTGGTTACTCCACATTATTGTATGGAGGAAAAGTATGTGAACGTACAGTGGCGTATCTACTATAAGGACTTGAGGTGTGGTCACAACCAGGTGGGAGTCCTGTACAATTCGGGGCGAGTGCATTTGTAAGGCACGCGAGGCTGACCCCATACCCACGTAGGAAATTAAGTGTTAGAATAAATGATCAGAGATAAAAGGCCAGGGTGTCCTTTTGTTGCAGAGGGTCTATGTTCCTGTTGCCGGCTGGTGACAGGAAACCTGCTGAGTGCTTATAAACGCCAACCAGTCTCCAACCAGACTTATATACTGTTGAATATCCAGTAGGAGCTTTGGCGAGTATTGAACTTGAAATTTCTGCAACTACCCATTGAATTATCTTACAACAAGGACTCCCAGGTGAAGAGTAAAACATCTGGAGCATCTCTGACATTTTCTTGTGTTTCAAAATATTACACAGGAATTTTATGGGGGTAGGATGAACTACAGCCCTCATATACAGTGACTCTCCCGTTAGATAAATAAAGTGAACTCTGTAATATTTCAAACAGGAAGGACATTTATAAATACATAATAACTTTTAGTTATTGGGCAAATTGTCCCAACATTTTTAATTGTTCTATTCTGTAAACTATCTTGTCCTTATTTTCAAAGACCTGTCCACAAGCTATGAATGGACAGGCAAAATAAATTGTAAATATTTGTTCAAAGAAAAACTTAACTCCTAGTTATTAACTTCTTTAAAAGAAACATAAAGTGTTTGATTGTTGTGTACCATCATTCAGCAGACACCTTTTCATTCTTTTTAGGATACCACCAGAACCTCCCAAGCATAATCAACTTTGCTACATAAATTGGTAGGCTTGTCCGGGCATCTGAATTTCTCTTAGTACTACATACATCGGGGTCTGGGGTTTAGCTTTAACAACAGTCTAATTTTCCCAGGGAGTCCCCATATAGTATTACCTAGAATTTGGGAAGTGAAGAAAGTGTCAGAGCCCAGATTTAATTAAATAAATTTATAATTAGTTAGAGATTTTGTTAGAACATTTTGTACTTATTAGAATGGCAGATCTGGCTAAGTTTCGCTCTGCGGCTGTACAGACTGCTAAAGAGATGGGCATGGATGGACCAGAGTTGGTTCAATATGTAACTTCAGAGGTGGATAAATTTATTGCCAGAGAAGATATGAAGTTAGAAGCAGAACGAAAGTTAGAGGCTGAAAAAGAAATTAAGAGGCTGCAGATTGAGGCTGATAAGGAGGCTAGGGCATTGGAGGCTGAGACTAAGAAGTTACAGATAGAGGCAGAAGAAAAAAGATTGCCGAAAGGGAGGCAGAAGAAAAACGACTGCAAATGGAGGCAGAAAAAGAAGAAAAGAGATTGACTGCCGAGAGGGAAGCAGAGGAGAAAAGATTACAGAGGGAGCATGAGCTACGACTAAGAGATGCCCCAGATGTTTTACTCTTCACCTGGGAGTCCTTGTTGTAAGATAATTCAATGGGTAGTTGCAGAAATTTCAAGTTCAATACTCGCCAAAGCTCCTACTGGATATTCAACAGTATATAAGTCTGGTTGGAGACTGGTTGGCGTTTATAAGCACTCAGCAGGTTTCCTGTCACCAGCCGGCAACAGGTTCATAGACCCTCTGCAACAAAAGGACACCCTGGCCTTTTATCTCTGATCATTTATTCTAACACTTAATTTCCTACGTGGGTATGGGGTCAGCCTCGCGTGCCTTACAAATGCACTCGCCCCGAATTGTACAGGACTCCCACCTGGTTGTGACCACACCTCAAGTCCTTATAGTAGATACGCCACTGTACGTTCACATACTTTTCCTCCATACAATAATGTGGAGTAACCACATTTCCTGTGATATGATCTTCTCTTCTTTTCTTTTCACTTATATTTGCTTCAGGCATGTTAAACAGTGTTCATTGAACACAGAGGCTTGCTAAACTATTTTAATACAATAATATGTCAACATAATCATAACAACATACATCAGTCAGATACCGTTTAATGTGTGGACTCAACAATGTCTGCTTCCGACATGTCCTTCACTTTTTCCCCAATAGCAGTATCTAACTTTTGTAGTTGGACCAAACATATTAAATTTCATAAAATATCCTTACCACAATCAAGAAATATATAAACAAATGACGCTGATTTGGTGAAGAAATGGCCTCAGCTTCCTCCGAACTGCACAGACTGTGAATGTATTCTTTATTTAAGTTTAAAATTAACACAGCTGTTTTTCAGCGTATCTGTATACAAATTTTAGTTCAACTGGCAATGAATAGTCAAAGCCTTTTGCTAATATCTACCAGCACTAGCCAATCGTAACGTTCTACTGCTTGAATTCAAATGCAGTTTGAATGAAAAACCCAAAATAATTTTGAATAACTGGTGGTCGATTGGCCCGTCTGCTCTAGTCATGCCCAATACAAAAGATATCACGTTTAGGATTACATTTCTCCTACCGTTCCCCTTTCCCATTCATACTCTGTTTATCCCAAGCGAATTTGAATGTACCTCCCTGCCTCTTTTTCCAGCTCGCGTCCCCTAACGTTACCAAAAAAAACATGAGCAGGAACGCCTGTGTGTCTAGTCGTGTGTTCTTAGATATTAGTATTTCTTGAATAACTTCTCTAATACTGGGAATATCATATTATTTAAAGTACATTCTTACTAAGCTAACTCTACGTCATACTACCATATAATTCTTATGGGGAACTTCATAATGGTTTAAAATTTCCAATTTATGTCATCGTCTATCGTCAACTAAAATTTTACACAAGTCCGCCATCTTTCCTCTCCTTCATCTTGCGAGCATGTATTTTTCAAATAACAACTTGTTTTAGTTACATCAGAAATGCTACCACTAGGAGGAAATAAAATTGTCTACGTGGTTATGCCTTGGCTGGCTTTTCCGCAGTGTGAATATATGCGTTGCAGACTGTGTCATCGAAGCGGGGTGTAGACGGGGCGGGTTAATAATTTGCGTTACTAGTTAGCATTGTATCGTGTAATACTACCAACAAATGTAAGGATTACTACTGATTTTGCTACAAAGTTGACAGAAAGTGTTACTTCAGATAGCTATATTGCGGCATGCTTCCGCCAATAGTTAATTGTAAGGCTAGACTACAAAGTGTATACAGCAGATTGGGCAAAAGTTAAATATTAGTAGTGTTTGTCGAAAACGAAACTAAAGCGTGTCAGACTTTTTCCGTGAAATCGTTCTATAGGCTTAGCACTGTGCAAAAAGCAGCGCTGCTGGCTTCGAAGATGCCAACCGTCAGACACATGCGGGCTAATGTATTTATTATCGTTTTATGCCTAAATCGTACTGAATTGAGCGTTTATTCTCGCATATTTTGCTACATGTGTATATATATATATATATATATATATATATATATATATATATATATATATATATATATATATATATATATATATATATATATATATATATATACGAGAGGAAGTCAGTCAGTAAGTAGGTCACAAACTGATATGGGATAGCTGAAAATTGTAGTTGGTAATTTCTAAAGCTGTCATTAGGTGGCAGCAACATCCAGCTTGATGATTACTTTAGGTAGCAGACGCTAGGTGTCGCATGCGCATGTGCAGCTCAGATAAAAATGGCGATCGTGCTCGTGGAGTGTACGTCCGAAGAACAGCGTGCTGTTGTGCGGTTTTTTTTGGGGGGGGGGGGGGGGGGGGGGGACTTCCTGCAAAGGATATTCATAAGTAAATGTTTCCTGTTTATGGTGAGAAGTGTTTGTCGCGTAAAGTGGTACGTAAGTGGGTAGATAAATTTTCTCAAGGACCCTCAAAAATTGCTGATGAAGACCGACCTGGTCGTCCTCTTCTGATTGCGACAGAAGCATCTGTGCGGCGGGTGGGGTAGATGATTCGAGCTGACAGGCGAGTAACGATAGACAGTGAAGCAACTGCAATAGGGTGTTCTCATTGTTTAGCCTACAGAATAATGCATGATCGTTTGAATTTCCGGAAAGTGTGCTCACGGTGGGTGCCTAGACAACTGACTGGGAACACAAAATGAACCGAATGGGCCTGCCCTTGCAACATCTCTCTGGGTACGCAGATGAAGGAGAAGACATGCTTAACAGGATTGTTACTGGGGACGAATCATGGATGCCTCACTACCAACCCGAATCAAAGCGTGCTTCAGTGCAATGAAAACATCATTCTTCGCCTTCTGCCACGAAATTCAAAGTTACGCCATCAGCAGGGAAGGTTTTGCTTACAGTGTTTTGGGATTCTCAAGGAGTGCGGTTAACCCATTTCCAGAAGAAAGGTGAGAATGTGAATGCTGAATCGTACTGTGAAGTTCTGTTATGCTTCGGGATTCCATTTGAAGAAAACTTCCAGGTCTATTGGTTAGAGGAGTACTGCTCCATCACGACAATACTAGACCACATACGGCTTGATTAACACAGGAGAAAATTGAACAACTAGGGTGGCAACTTCTTGAACATCCGCCTTACAGCCCCGACTTAGCCCCGAGCGATTTCCACCTGTTTGGTCCACTAAAAACTCACCTAGGCGGCAAACGTTCCGCGGATGACGAAGAGGTTGAACGTGAGGTGCGAATGTGGCTGAGACAGCAGATCAAAGACTTCTATGCTGCAGGTTTTAAGGCACTTATAAAGCGATGGGATAATTGTATCAATGTTGGTGGAGATTATGTTGAGAAATAAGGGGAAATGTAAGTGCAATAATAAATGGTTTTCAAGTTCGTATCTCGTTTAGTTTTTTAATAACCATTTGTGACCTATTTACTGACTTGCCCTCGTATAAACATATTGGAGGCTCCTCAATTCTCATCAGTCTCGAGAGCGACCCTATGTCCAAGCGTCGAAAACAATCTCAAAGATAACAAATTCGATGTAAAGCTATGGGTTCAAATCCAAGTCCTGTTCAACTATCATGCGCAGTGTGGCCATTTAGCCTGCATTGGACCTGCTCTGTTGAAAACCTGGCTGAACCTCTCTCAACCGTCTGTCCACGGCATCCATCAATGTCTCTCGAGGATGAACCTGTCAAACATTTTACCCGACACAGATGGCCAAGAGGATAAAAAAACACGTGGGGAAATGACAGGAACAGTTCTCTATGAACGATGGTTTACTGAGCTCTTTGAGATGGGAGCTGGAGTGCGGTGGAGATACCTCCAGTCACCATCTCTCTTCCTGATTGCTATTGAACAGGTTGTAGCCGAAAGCGACGGAGTTCGGTGGACTCTAGCTAAATGGATTGACGACCTGAATTTTTCGGGATGCCTGACGTTTCTGACCCGTGGCTGTATCCAGATGCAAGACCAGATGAGAATACCTGCTTGAAGGTCGCAGCAACTGGGCTTGGGGGAGTAACTGTCACTTACGATGATCATATTGCACTAGGAGATGCATCCTTACAGGTGTGGAAAATACATATATCTTAGCGGCGGTGTTATAGGAATGGATAAAGATATAAAGACAGGAGTATATAGGGCAAAAAAGAGCTTTCATTTTGTTGAGAAATATATGGAGGTCAAGGGAAGTCAAGTCCATAACGGAAATGGGAACCTACGGGTCTATTGTCAGGTCAGTCCATGTGTGCGGCTCTGGGACGTGGCGAACCACTGGATTGACAACCGGAAAGATACATACTTTCATAGATGGATGCCTGCGCGAAATGGACGGATTAGAATAGTGTGACAGTATTACTGGTTTGGAACTGATAGAGAAGGCCGAACACCACTAGAGTAGGTGATGAGAAGACGACGCTGGGGTTGGATGGGACACACATTTGGAAAACCAGCTGTTGACATTGCAGGGCAGTCCCTCTTCTGGTGTCTCCGGGGTGGAAGCGATTGAAGGAGACCAAGAGGGGAACATAGAGAAGAGAATTGGAGACATGCGGGGGGGGGGGGGGGGGGGGGTGGAGGATAGAGAATATATGTGGGACTGAACAGATGATACAAAACAGGAAAGCTTGGCCTGTTTTTTTTTCTATTTGACCTCGTGTGCTCATAGGATTCCTAAAAGCAATCACTGATTGACATATAGTTATTTATATACAACATATTTACCATTTGAGTCGATGTATGTATTAGAAAGACGATGAGAGGGTTACAATACAAACAGGTGCTAGAGCTAACAATCACACAATACAAGCTACCTGTGTCCTAGCTACAATACTCAAGACACCTTTTTTAAACGTTGTTAAGGCCGGTTTTTTTTTTTTTAAAGAACCCACCCACCCTTCCTCCCTGTCAACAAACGTTTGGACACTATAATTAGACCTGTGGATTGTAACAGGATAAAAAGTGTACTTACGATGGAAACAGTTGCGCACGATAGACTCATGATCAGAGGCGGCTCGTTTCTAGAGGATGGCAGGGTCCATCCCCACTACAACTTTAGACCATTTCATGCTTTATTAGTGACGCCTAACAAGTCTCCGTGGATAAATTATAACCACTATGATTCTATACTGAATGAAGTTGGAATGGTATTGACTAGATCCGAAGATGTGCTGGAGGAGAGACCGGATTCTACTCCTTACCATTCCAACTTCCTTAATACGCACGCTTTGTCTTTCGATCCTTTCTGAAAACAGGGGATACCCGAGGTCCATCCCTGATAATGCGAAAAAATTGTTTCATGAAGTTAATTTTCCAAAAATGTAAATGCCACAACGCTGGAAAAATGATTCAGTGCGATTGCGCAGAATACGTCAGTGGGGATACAGATTTTCCGTCCTCAAGATAACGAGTATATTTTTTCTTGAAACTAGTCCTTCTAACTAAGGACGCGGCAGTCTTGCAATTTTGTTAGCGTTAATTAGACAACTGTGGATTTTAATCTTCATTTTTACATTGAACGGTGCATATTTTCTTTTATTGAAAAAAAGCATTGTTTAGAGCAATGACTTTCCAAAAAAACATTTGATATAAACCATTTAGAACCACATCAGCTTATGACATTGTTCTTGTCAAAAATAAAGCATATTCGGACAAACCTTAAGACGTTGATATTTCAGCGCGAGTGGTGTCACATGATTATAAAGCTCTTATAAATTGTAATTTTTGTCGACTTCTTAACGTATAATAATTACATATTTTGTCTTGTTAGTGCTATCTTAAAGAACAATAATGTATACTTTTTTCTGTGTGCGATATTATGATCCTAAACCCTTATTGCACTTTATGCTCACATGAGCGTATAAATACATTTAACTACAAAATTATTTATAGGTATCCCCACCAGCCAAATTGAACTGGTGCTGCCACTGCTTAGTATAGTAGTCTTCCAAAGGATTATTCAACGGAGGGTTGACTCCCAGGTAGGAGATTTCGCCCGTCATTTGTCATGCACGGTTTATGACGGATAAGGGCAGTACTGACGAGGTGTGGTAAACAGTGAAGAGAGCCGTGTTCTATAAATCGTGTGAGTGTATCTGTGTGTATGTGTGTGTGTAACGGGATCAGAATATTACTGACAAAGAATGATAAACATTGAAGAAAGCCTTGTTCTATATTTCGTCTGCGTGTGTATGCGTATGTGAATATGTGTGTGAATTATCTTAAAGAAACCACGTTTAAATGGGGAAAAAATGGTAAAGCAATGCTACGAACATTCAACATCAAAGTTGACTAGACCGGCTAATTAGTACACGCATGATGATGGACATCTTGAAACAATATAACACGATAGCTAGCAAATCATCAGCACTTTCCTTTTCGCTCTGTATTGAACGTGGAACCACCACAGCAGCTGGTCCCTGAGTATAAAACCTGCACCAAGCATCCACATGCTCCTGCGTCGGTTCTTTCTGTATCAAAATGTTTTACATCATGAGGTTGCCAGACTCATGCACAACCTCCTGTCACGTGCCATCTGCTCAAGTTCTTTCCATGTTTTCCTCATCATTTTCCCCTCTGTATCCAACTCTCTTCTCCGTGTGTTTTTTGGTCTACAGATGCGTCTGGGTCAGCAGTCAAACATTTTTGCTCTCTCTTGTAACGTTTTTTTTAATGGCCATGTTAGATTGAATTTTATTTTATTTTGTTTCTGGAAATAAAAAGAACAAAATAGCTTATTGGTTAAATGGGGCAGTTGTTGCTACTTGTTTTGACAATTGTTTCATTGTTATTCAATTGATACAAATGATGATATAACAATTACAAATTTGAATCTTTTCAATCATCACACATATATATATATATATATATATATATATATATATATATATATATATATATATATATATATATATATATATATATATATATATATATATATATATATATATATATATATATATATATATATATATATATATGGATGAGGAAAACATGGAAAGAACTTGAGCAGATGGCACGTGACAGGAGGACTTGGCATGTGTTTGTTGAAGGTCTATGCTTCTTGTGGAGCTAAATGGTACTGATTGATTGACTGTTTTTTTTTTTAAAGTTTTGCCTCGTTTTGGCAAGGCGCGTCCCGTTCAACCTAGTCGGTTATATTAGGGCGCATGTCCAAATATAAAAGACCCTTAGGTCTAAGGTAATTTGATTGACTGCTTCAAAGTTGACCCTTATATGCGGTACAGAGAAAGCGCATATGGCCGACGCCAGCTCCTTTCGTGGAAACGCTTTACGGGGATTCAAATAGCCTCAAACTGCTTTCTTTGAGAACATTCAAGTGGACGTCTGAGAGTGTACGAAGTAGAAGAAGAAGAAGAAGATTGACACAGACGACTTCACAAATTTGATACGTATCTCACGTTGAGTTGTGATGTTTATGTGACCTAGTATTTTGTGTAATAAAATAACAGTTAATACTATTTATTAACATTTGTTTCATATAAATTTGTCGGACAGGAGTAAAGAAAAAAGCAATTTAAAAATAGGGAGTAACTTTTCAATTATCCTGTATATACACTAGACTCCCGATTATCCGGGAACGTTGGTAAGTCAACCTGCCTGGATAATAGAATCCCTAATTAATCTGCTAATTGACCACACACCCCAACTAAGATGGTTTGGCCATGTCTGCAGAATGGGAGAAGATCGGCTACCACGACATGCATGGGAAACAAAGAGCCAGGGATCCAGACCGCCAGGACGACCCAGAGTCCGCTGGGAGGACAACATTAGACAATCTTTGAAGGACCGAGGACTAGAATGGAACCAGGCCAGGAGGAAGACAGCCGATAGGATAGTCTGGCGCTCTCTCTTCGAAACCTCTACATCTCACGGTAGAAGGGGAACGAC
Source organism: Oreohelix idahoensis (assembly GCA_024509875.1). NCBI lineage: Eukaryota > Metazoa > Mollusca > Gastropoda > Stylommatophora > Oreohelicidae > Oreohelix > Oreohelix idahoensis. The sequence goes on along the minus strand of JAMPIV010003973.1, from coordinate 23,947 downwards.
TAAGTAAGTAAGTAAGTATTGACCACACACATACAAAGACAATAGAAAACAAAACAAACAAAAACTGAAATACGATATGTAAATTAAGAAATTATGAATAAATCTAGTGTAAAAGCCCGTCATAAGACGGGAATTAAATTCAAAAGCACCAATACCTAACTGCAAATTCAATTATTCAGATACTTTTGGAAAAGCAATGTTAGTTGTGAACATTCGATTGTCCATCAAAAGAGCACTTTGATTTTCTGTTGTTTTAATTTGTACTTTTACATTGTTGGGATTTCTCGATCGAGAGAGTTCGACGTACAGCTGTCCATGAGAGAAGACTGGCTCGTTCAAAAAGATTCTAACATGTTCAAATGTTTGCCCCTGAGATTTGTTGATGGTTATCGCAAACTGTTCACAGTTAGATTTTATTGGCGCATGCATACCAACATTTGCGCACTTTTCTTTGTCGAGTGTTACTATTTTCGGGAGAGTACATACAAGGGAAACAATACAATTAATGTCTAACTTTCAACCAAAGTTGCATAACTTAGCGTTACGCACTGACAGAAAAAGCTGGGATTTTATATATAGGATACATTCAATGTTTATTTTGAAAAGAGAAAGCGAAAATGTTTTTTCCGTTGTTAACTTTCTTGCACAACGTAGATTGAAAATTTCGCAGCCTCATTGCAACGTTTTCCTTTTCTTCGTTGTGTCAAGTACAGCTTTCACGTTTGTGTTTTGTTGTTGTTTAATTTCAGTTTTGTTTCGCTGGCATATCGACGGGAGTACGATATTAATGTCACGACAACGACACCAAAGTACGGACCTCTAAGAGACAAAGCTGCACTATGTGCTTTTTTATTTGTCGGTGAAAAAACTTTTCGTCTTCTGCTTCTTCTTATTCTTCTTATTCTTCTTCTTCTTCTCCTTTATCTTTTTCTTCTTCTTCTGGCTCTTCATTTTGAGTTGCCTTATATTCGTTTGTAATTTGTCTTAATATTTCGTCCTCACTTAATAAACCCTGATGATAAAGTTGTTATTTTATTCCCGTTAATGATATCCACCAAAAAATAGACATAAGTGGATGGAAGCAGACATCATCATCATCATCAGTTGATAAGATCTCTATGGTGTTGTTTGCTCCACTGTAGTGTATGGAATGTCAACTTGACCTACGCAGTGGTGTGTAGACATGGATTGAGTGTATAATGTGCGAATGTTAATAAGGGCTCGTGGTGTTGACAAATGTTCTTTTCTCACACTCATATATGGCTGGAAGTCATCGACACCAACGACTGTGTACCTTTACTAAAGTTTAATTGGACGTACACACTCGACAGCACAGATAGTGACAAATCACAGGTTGGCATAATACATCATGGTACAGTGGATAAATGGTCTTGCAATGTTACATGGGCACTCATGTAGAATAATAGTATAAAGGACTGTCAGTAGCCAAGCCCTCAGTATCGCCCATACATATATATCATCTGACTTCACTGACTGAGCACGTCAGCTTATAAACAATATTTCAGATGGCTTCTAAACCTAATCTCGTTTAGCGACGATTCTCCAACATAATGTTCAGCACATATTTTTCCATATAATAATATTGAACCGCTAATAACGGGTTCTCATGTGTAGCAGTGATCTCTGGACTAAACAAGCGATAATACGGGCATCCCTTTTCTCTTCTTGAAAGTCACTACATGTTTGGTTCCAAGATGGCTTCACTCGTGAGCTGTCACTCACGTTTGGATACAGATAATGAATCTGTCCTAAAGTTAGTCATTCATAAAACATTTCATTGCTCTGTAGATTTGATCATGAACAATTGACTGCATTCTACAGGATATAGTGCTGCTAGGAATCGAAGTCGTTTTCATCGAGTCAAATATATTCTCTTAGACATTCAAATCGTACCTATCGAAAATGGTGGCTTCGTACGAGAGTTCATAAGAGTGTCTATTATTACCTTGGTATCAGAAATATGATTCTGCCATTCCTTGGCAATACGAAATAAACACTGGGGTAAAGCATACACGATAGGTCTAGACGACTATCACTTTCCCCACAAATACTGAGATCACTTTTTCCCGGCGACAAGCCGACATAGAAAACACAGTCCCTATCGGGACGAAGCCAAATCACACCACACTCTAGCGACACATCCGCCGAATAGCCTTTGACCTCTCTAGAGACAACAGAACATATAGTTCGACTTAGATATGTAAAGATATACAGATATAAGACAGACTCGTCCTACTCAGACAAACAATACACATAAATTCAGGCCATAGATATTCTGAAGCAAGAACAATCTATTATTACCCAAACAACGAATAAATCGCAGAAAACTGGACTCATCCGCGGAGTTCGATCGAAGAGATGGCACAACTTTCAAGGGAAGTAACTCAATAATGACTTTCCCTTAAGCACTAAAAAATTACCTATTTTGTTTACAAAATATTTGCGAACATAACAAGTATACCAATGTATAATATTGTAAGATATCAAAGACTGCACGTAACAGTCTTACCACACCTCCCGGGAAAAAAAAAATGGAACATTTTTTTTTTTGAAATACATCTAGGAGCAACGTACAATAGGCTCACAACGCATGAATAATGCGCAGACGAAAATATCAGGAATACCTATAACGCCTAATATGAGGCTAAGTCGACTTATGGAGCGACTGGTGAGAATGTGTCTCATAAACTGAGAGAAATTATTTCTCTACAAGTATATTTTTCCAGGAAGGTGTCATCAAAGTATAATACAATTCTGGCAATTACACAATGCCTAAAAAATTCATATCATCATTTCGTATTAGATATCTTAAATTTATGATTTATGAAGAAAAAATCATCAAAGCACAGCGGTGAATAAACATCAATGAACCGCTATGTAGTTATACAATCATTATATTATTAAATTACAAATGTGTATCTATCATGATATAGAAAAGGAACTACCATAGAACTAGACATATCAAGAAGTCTAAGCCCTAATAGTTATGTGGAATCATGTGGGCATCTTGACAGAATGTCTGCCATCACATTATCTGATCCACGAATAGCTCGCACAGAGAAATGAAAAGGTTGAAGAGCAATTGCATATCGAGTAGACCTCGAGCTCTTCAAATTCTTACTCTGTATAGCAGTAAGAGCTTTTTGGTCGGTTTCTACTATGAAATGTGCGCCTAGAAGGAATCTCTGTAGTTTGAGGATCGACCAAACCATAGCTAATAGCTCACGGTCTAAAACCGAATAATTCCTTTCTGCCGCATTAAGTTTTCTGGAAATATACATTACAGGATGCAGAGTTCCAGAGTACTCTTGCATTAGTGCCGCTCCAATCCCAGTGGATGAAGCGTCACTACGAAGAACGAATGTTTTATCTTTAGTGGGTAGCACTAAAATAGGTGGTGTTGAAAACAGTGTTTTAATCTTATCCAGAGAGCATTGGCATTCCTGAGACCAGTGGACCACATTAGGCGAACCTTTCTTTAGAAGTGTTGATAGAGGTGCCATGATAGAGGATAGATTCTGAATGAATCTGCCATAAAATTGAATAAGACCTAACAGACTTCTCACCTGTTTTTTAGTCTTAGGGATTGAGATGTTAAGTATCTTACTAGTATTATGGTCCTCTGTCTTTAGGAAACCATGACCAACTCGGTGGCCTAGGAAAGAAATTTCGCTAAAACCAATATAGGCTTTAGAGGGTTTCGCTGTCAGGTTGTGCTCACGCAAAGTAGACAGCAATTCATCTAACCCTGAATAGTGATCTTCCCAAGTATCGCTGAAAAGACAGATGTCGTCTAGATATGCAATGACATCTGACCGATAAGATAGGATTCGGCGCATCATGCGTACGAATGTAGCAGGTGCGTTCATAAGACCGAAAGGCATAAAATTCCATTGGAACAAACCTCTAGGTGTTGAAAAAGCCGTGAGAGGTTTGGCGCGTTCAGATAAAGGAACTTGCCAATATCCTTTAGACAAATCAAGTTTAGTGAAAAAAATGAGATTTGGAGAGTCGAGTAAGTAGCTCTTCCAGTAAAGGCATAGGTTCGGCATCGAACTTCGTTACTTGATTCAATTTTCGATAGTCAACGCAAAGACGTATGTTATTGTCTTTTTTACGAACAATAACCATCGGCGAAGAATATGCAGAGGTGGATGGTTCGATTATTTTCAAATCTATCATCTCATCCAACTCTTTCTCGACCTGTGCTTGAAAATGTATAGGTATAGGATAAGGTCTAACCCTAATAGGAGTATGGTCAGTTAGAACAATGTCATGTTCAATGACATGCGTTTGTCCAGGGATGTCAGTGAGTACATCCTGAAATGTTTGCAACATAGTTGAAACTTGTCGCTGTTCTCCTAGAGACAAATCAGGAGAGACAGTAACGTTCTTCCATGATTCACTAGAATGAAGTGGGATCATTGGAAGAGGAAGATTTACATCTGAAAAACTTGTTTCCTCATCCTGTATCACGGACAGTGATGAGTAATGACCATGTTGTACTGGAGAATTGTCCGTTGCTTGGAAAATGGGTTGCAAATAATCCGGACGTTCATGGAATTCAGTAAGCATATTGATGTGGAAGGTTTTATGCTTCCCATCAATATCGACAATATAGTCGACATCGGAAATTTTCGATATTATATCGTACGGACCTTTCCAAGAAATAAGTAATCTGTTTTCCCTACAAGGTAGTAATACAAATGCTTTGTCACCAGGACAAAGTTGTCGTAAGCATCTCTTCTTATTGGCAAATTGCCTTGCCTTCTGTTTCGCAAATTCAGAAGAAGAAGTTGCTAATTTGCATGCTTCGATAATCTTTTGTCTCAACGCGATGACATATTCGTAGGATGACTTTGTGTCATCGTCAATATTGTCAGATGTAATGAGATCGTGAAGCAACGACATAGGGCCACGCGGACGCGCGCCAAAGACGAGTTCAAAGGGAGAAAATCCTGTATGTTCATTGGGTACCTCTCTGTAAGCGAAGAGGGCCGCAGGTAAAACTCTGTCCCAGTCTTGAGGATGATCCTCAGTTATCTTCCCCAGTAAGTTTTTAAGTGTTCTATTAAGGCGTTCGACCATACCATTAGACATTGGATGGTAGATACTACTTAAAGATCTATCTATCTGCAGAGTAGACATTACTTGAGACATGGTATCTGATATTAGTTGGGTGCCATGGTCTGACAATATCTCTCCGGGGAACCCCAGACGAGAAAATATAAGCCAAAGAGCATCTGCAATATCAGCAGTAGTAATGCTCTTCAGAGGAATAGCCTCTGGCCAACGTGTGCACATATCAACACACGTCAAGATAAACTGATGTCCTCTGGCAGACTTGATCTTAAATGGACCAATTATGTCTATGGCCATTTTTTGGAACGGCCGAATAGGAATGTCCGCCGCCTGAATGGGTGCAGCATGCCGTGGACCTTTGGATTTAACTTCCTGACATACTTTACAAGATCGACAATAAATCCGTATGTCCTTGTTTACCAATGGCCAAAAGAAAGCCGCAAGGACTCTTGACTTAGTACGGGAAAAAACCATGTGTCCAGCACACTGAGAGTCGTGAGCGTGCTGCAAAATTTTAACTCTCAAATTCTTGGGAACCAGGATTTGAGAATGACTTGACGTAATGGAGTCTTGAACCATACGTACAAGTACGCCATTCTTCTTTGTAATCCACGATTTACGACTTGTGTCTTTATTCGGATCACCTTTAGTTGCAAGAATGAAGAATTTTTCAGAGTGGGATCATCTTCTTGCTGTTTTATAAACGAGTCACGAGAAATTACCAAGGGATTATCTTGGTTATGCACTTCATTATCTTCAGTAGATGAAGTTTGAGGCATATTAAGAGCCTGAGCTCTAGTGACTACAGCGTTAGCAATCTGCATGTTTTGCCTTTCCCACGTGGAAATTTGTTGCGGAGTGCATTCTTTGACTCCATGAATGCGACCGATGATGAGGTCAGCGATCGGATTCGGAAGAAGACATGCGTGTACATCTCCTGTAAAGAAAGGAGTAGCAATCCTAATGATAGCAGTAGAGTATTTCTCTAATGTGCCGCCAAATGTTACACATTTGACTACTTGTCCAGTGGCACGGGAAGGATCTACGAGTGACTGCCTAACACCAATTGTGGTGCATCCAGAATCAAATAGCACAGAGACTGGATTGTTATTCACTAAACCCCTATGTAAGACAAGAGAACCTCTTCCATCATGCGCGACTGATGCCGGAAGAGCAGGAAGAGGATGGCCACAGCTTAAAGTAGACACTGTGGTTGGCTCAAATAACGTTTTGCATTGGGGGCACTGAGATGCTCTCCCAAAATCAAAAGCGGCACATGCCATATTACTAGCATCATTATTATCTTTACTCTGTTTATAGGCTTCATTGGACTCTTGTTGTGCAGAGTTTGCCTGAAAATGTGGTTTATGTCTTTTGTATTGAGATCTACCTCGGTTATTATCACCTCTGTAATTATTGTTACCTCTATTGTAACCCCTATTTGGGTTTGAGTCATAGTTCCCTTGGTTACCATTATCATATTCATTATAATGAGTATCTCTGTAATTATGATCTTGTTGACTCCAAGACGGATAACCCTGATAGTTTCTATAATTACTTCCTCTACGGAAATTCCTATAATTATGACCACCCCTGTGTCGAGAGCTATCAGCTCGTCTCCAGTTCTTTGAAGAAGAACCCTGAAATGATTGGTTACCTTGGTTTTGATAACTATTATGGTTACCTTTTTTATCAAATCTGTTTTGAGGTCCCTGAAATCTGTGTGAATAATTGGGATTGTATGGTGTTGCTGAAGCAACTGGCATACTCTCCTTAATCTTAGTGTTGCCAAAAGTCACGTCGGGGTGTGCAGTGACATATTGGGAACAATATTCTTCCATTTCTTTTAGAGATTTAGGTTTACGCTCATGTATAAATTCAAGGAAAGGTTTGTTCACACATGACATAATCTTATCTCTGAGCAACAAATCCATAAGTCCTTCATACGTTTTTTCTGTTTTGGAAAGCTCAATCCAACGATCAACTGTGAGACGTGCCTTTGCAGTGAATTCTGAGAATTCTACACCCGTCTCAGGCACCATCGTTTTAAATAAAAGGCGATAGCCTTCCTCACTTAGCTGATATTTTTTTATCAAAGCCGCCCTAATGACATCATAATTATCCTTATCTGCTTCTCCTACAAGGCATAATCTAGTCAAAGATTCACCTTTCAAGTTTTCTGATAATTGATTAGCGTATTGTGATTTATCCACATTATGTGTACGACAAGAACGTTCAAATCTATCCAGCCAGAATGTAATATCGTCACTGGACTGATTGAACGGTGGAACCTTAACCTTGTAAGTAGAAGGTTTACCATTACCACTAGATGCCTGATTAACATTACTCATACTTGTCAATCTCAATTTCTCCAACTCAAATTCATGTTCTCTTATTGCTTTTTTCTCTTCAGCATCTAATCTTTTTTGTTCAGCATCCCTGTCTAATCTTTTTTGTTCCGCAGCAGCTTCTCTTTCTAATTTTTTTTGTTCAGCTTCACTGTCTAATCTTTTTTGTTCAGCTTCATTGTCTAATCTTTTTTGTTCAGCTTCCCTGTCTAATCTTTTTTGTTCCGCAGCAGCTTCTCTTTCTAATTTTTTTTGTTCAGCTTCAAATCTCCTTTCCTCCACCTGCATCTGTAATTTCTTTTGTTCAGCAGCAGCCTCAGCTTCTCTTTCTAATCTTTTCTCTTCTGCCATAGCTCTTCTCTCTTCTGCAGCTAATGCTTTGTCATATTGAGCAACAGCCCATTGTTCTAATTGTTGACCAGTCTTATCAAGGGCTTTCCCTTGTGTAATGAAGTATTCCAATGTAGACATGATGTCTAACAATAATACTAATCACCTGAAATAATAATAATACCACAAGTTCTTAATGACTTGATTAATCAGTATACTATCTCAATATCTGTGGGTCACAAGCCTTAATAAGGTCTTGTATAACAGTAATAATAATCAGGTACTGGTTTATACCATAATCCAAGTGCAGTGCACAGGCAATTGTGTCTTATGAAATATACCTATATAAAACATATGTCAACCAACAGAATACATAAAGTACAAATAGGACTGACAATACAAGAACGTTTGCAGAAATCAAAATAAATCAAATAGGGAAATCAATGAAAATAATCACTGAATCTGCAAAGAATAACAACACCAATGACGTCACAGTATATGAATACAAATTGTGAATAGAACTGAAAGATAGAAAAGGTTAGACCAACAAATTACAAACAAATCAAAACAAAACAGTAATGGCAAAGTTATTTTTATGAAAATAAACAAACTGCCACTTTATTCAATTAAACATTCTGGCCTTAAATATTAAAGTTCATATATAGAAAACAAGAAGATCCATCGATGAAAATAGGACTTCTTAGTTCACTAATCCTGTCTTCCTGTTAACATTACAAGAATTGATCCAACTGTTCCGTGAAACTCTGTAATGTCTAATGTAAAAATGTCAACAACGCTGACCTACATACTGCATTCACTTGACAGGTCACGTGACGAAGTGTTGACAAAGAGCAAACCAATACTGCAAGTGTGTCGTATCAGCCACAGGAAACGGTCTGGTATCGGTAATCTGTTGACTTCTGAACTTCTGCGAGGTCAAACCCAGAAAGCTGGTCCACCAGTTGATAAAGTTGTTATTTTATTCCCGTTAATGATATCCACCAAAAAATAGACATAAGTGGATGGAAGCAGACATCATCATCATCATCAGTTGATAAGATCTCTATGGTGTTGTTTGCTCCACTGTAGTGTATGGAATGTCAACTTGACCTACGCAGTGGTGTGTAGACATGGATTGAGTGTATAATGTGCGAATGTTAATAAGGGCTCGTGGTGTTGACAAATGTTCTTTTCTCACATTAATGTATGGCTGGAAGTCATCGACACCAACGACTGTGTACCTTTACTAAAGTGTAATTGGACGTACACACTCGACAGCACAGATAGTGACAAATCACAGGTTGGCATAATACATCATGGTACAGTGGATAAATGGTCTTGCAATGTTACATGGGCACTCATGTAGAATAATAGTATAAAGGACTGTCAGTAGCCAAGCCCTCAGTATCGCCCATACATATATATCATCTGACTTCACTGACTGAGCACGTCAGCTTATAAACAATATTTCAGATGGCTTCTAAACCTAATCTCGTTTAGCGACGATTCTCCAACATAATGTTCAGCACATATTTTTTCCATATAATAATATTGAACCGCTAATAACGGGTTCTCATGTGTAGCAGTGATCTCTGGACTAAACAAGCGATAATACGGGCATCCCTTTTCTCTTCTTGAAAGTCACTACATGTTTGGTTCCAAGATGGCTTCACTCGTGAGCTGTCACTCACGTTTGGATACAGATAATGAATCTGTCCTAAAGTTAGTCATTCATAAAACATTTCATTGCTCTGTAGATTTGATCATGAACAATTGACTGCATTCTACAGGATATAGTGCTGCTAGGAATCGAAGTCGTTTTCATCGAGTCAAATATATTCTCTTAGACATTCAAATCGTACCTATCGAAAATGGTGGCTTCGTACGAGAGTTCATAAGAGTGTCTATTATTACCTTGGTATCAGAAATATGATTCTGCCATTCCTTGGCAATACGAAATAAACACTGGGGTAAAGCATACACGATAGGTCTAGACGACTATCACTTTCCCCACAAATACTGAGATCACTTTTTCCTGGCGACAAGCCGACATAGAAAACACAGTCCCTATCGGGACGAAGCCAAATCACACCACACTCTAGCGACACATCCGCCGAATAGCCTTTGACCTCTCTAGAGACAACAGAACATATAGTTCGACTTAGATATGTAAAGATATACAGATATAAGACAGACTCGTCCTACTCAGACAAACAATACACATAAATTCAGGCCATAGATATTCTGAAGCAAGAACAATCTATTATTACCCAAACAACGAATAAATCGCAGAAAACTGGACTCATCCGCGGAGTTCGATCGAAGAGACGGCACAACTTTCAAGGGAAGTAACTCAATAATGACTTTCCATTAAGCACTAAAAAATTACCTATTATGTTTACAAAATATTTGCGAACATAACAAGTATACCAATGTATAATATTGTAAGATATCAAAGACTGCACGTAACACCTGAATTTTAAGAACAACCCCTCTTTCATTTTTAACATGATTGGTAAAATATTTAAACTAATTTTGGACAAAGAAACGATTCGAAGCTAGTGCACAACACACAACACACAACACAAAGCATTTTGTGTAGGTACTAATTAACTGGCAGCCGCGGTGGAGCAGTGGTTAGTGCACTGGCTTCCTAGCTCGGTGGTCCATGGTTCGATCCCCAGTTGAGGTAGCATTTTTTAGACCGCAAACGGCTTCGGGGTTTACCTAGCCTCAAAAATTGGGTACCAGAGCAACTTCTGGGAAGGTTAAAGCGGCCGACGTGATGCTGACGACATCACCCATAGTGTGCCGATGATCAAGAAAATATGGGCCTAACACCATATTCCCAATATGTCTCAATGGGCATGTAACGGGATCCTTTACCTTTACTAATTAACTGTTTACGACTGCGCCAAGGATTAGCTTCCGTTACTTGGGGGTCCCCCGACCTTTATGAAGTTATGGGTAGTTGATAGGGGAAGTCAACAATATATCTATTGTGCAATCGCATTTTACCGATGTATTAAAATTATTAAAAACAATATTAAATTCTAACATACTAAGGAAACGTTTTGACATTACACCAACACGTACAATGGAAATTTAAATTCAATTTTTTTTTCTACAATCGTGGGGGCCAATTAATCCACAATTAGGAAAATCCACCCTCGCATAATTGGGAGTTTACTATGTATGTATGTGTGTATTATGTGTGTGTATGTCTGTATGTACGTGTGCATGTATGTATGAGTGTATGTAGGTATGCATGTATGTATGTATGATGTGTGTGTGTATATATATATATATATATATATATATATATATATATATATATATATATTTATTTATTTATTTATTTATTTATTTATTTATTTATTTATGTAAGTATACTGCTAATTTCATCTCCCATTACACAATTTGGGCGTCCGATTGACAGAGTGGTTTCAGAGCTGGTCTCTCGCAGCAAAGATGCCGGGTCCGATTCACGGTGTCGTCACGCTCCAATCTACCCAGCTGTAAATGAGTACCTGACTCTGCTCTTGAGTTAGGGAAGGAAAAGGCAGCCGTGAAGGGAACTGGCCACTTCATCTCTCGATGCTGGGCTTAGTACAGTATAACTAAGTCTTTAACACTTCACTCGCCTACGGCAGCATATGCAATGGGTAGGGTGATCATCTGTCCTCTTTTCTCCGGATTTGTCCTCGTTTCCACCTAAGATTTTTGCATCCGGGCGGCTTTTTTCAAAAGTGCATTTTGTCCGGCTTCTCCATCCGCAGATGAAACATGACTTAGATGAGGTATATCTTATGCAAGTATATTCTTTAAGGAATACTTTTACAAATAAATATTGAATGAATTGCAAGAGGAATGTAGTTTGGTTGTTTCAATTTTAAAACTATGTGAAATCTGTGATAAACATTCTTAAGCAGCGCTTGGGTAAAGAATCTGTGTCCTCGAAGATTACGATCATGCTTGTTGAAAAAACGAAGAGACGGACTTGACAATTTGTGTGTCAAGTTTCATGATGATAATAAATGCCTATGCTTGATTTAGAAGACACATAGATAACACCATTAATTAAAATATTTCACTTGTTTTTCATGAGTGGCCAACAGAGGCAGATGTGAGCGCTTCTGGGCAATTTCTAATTGATAAAGATATTGTATTTGACGACACAAGTGCTTTGATCGACTTAACAATCCGACAACACTTGTTAAAAGTGATATTAAGGATGAATGATGTACGCAGTTGTGGCATGTGAGAATGGAATCACATTTTTAAACCAAGCAGTAAAAATTGAATTTCATTCTGAACTTCCAATGATCGCACAATATTTCTTTGCGGCCCCTGGTCACAATACACAAGTGGACAGTCTTATTTTAGTTGATGGGAAGTCACTGGGCAAAATACAGAAACAGTTTCAATGTGGAATCCATCAATGCAATTTTTCAACGCAATACAATTTCTAAATAGTGCTACGCTGTCAATTCAATGGTTATAATAATTATTTAAACGGAAATACTGAAATTTTGAAGAAGATAATGCCTGCAAAAGTAAATAAATAATATTTACATAATAATAAGAAGTAATAATAATACAAATAATTTTATCAATACTGATTAACATTTGGAAAGTTAAAATAATTTAAAAACATACTTTGTAAAGAACATGAAACGTGTTGAAAATCCAGCATTGCGCACTAAGCTTGGAGGATACACTTGAGCCCCTGACGTAACTCTGGCTTTTACCTGGTTGGCTTCATGCAGAAGGATCTCACTATGGACCCGTGATAGGCAGGTCTAGCTGAGAAGTGGCTCTGTATAGGATGGGACAATTCCTAGGATGAGCACAGTATTTAACTCAGCATATTGGAGAGCCCCTTGGATGGTGGTGTGACAAAACGTCTGTACGTGTTCTTTTGGTAGCTCTCTCACACCTTCAGCCCTACGGCAGTATCATTTCTTCTTCTTCATTTTTCTCTCCGATCGCTTATTATTTGGCAATTTTTTGCCTTTTCATTCATTATTTTACTCTCTAGGCTGGATGTAGTAGGGTGAAGTCTCTAACACTCCACTACCCTGCGGAAGTATCTGCTATGGGACTATCTTTATCTCTTACATTTGTGCTTTACCACACCTCAGACGTATTCACGTTCCTCCAGGTAATTAGACCTGCCAGCAGATTATACGTTATCACATAAGCCGGCTGACCCCTTTGAACGTGACGGTCCAACATTTGATCCCAGGTGGATAGCGACCATCCCTGTGTTTGCTCAAGATTATAGATAACCCTTCTGGGCGGAAGGTATTATCGAGGGATGAGTCACAGATTTGTTTGTATGAAGATGCCATCGGAAGTATTACGACTTATTAAGCAGAGGTCACGCGTGGAATATTAAATGTGATATTTTAAAACACGTGGGGGATATTTTGAATTAAAACACCCCAATCCTGTGCTAGCGAGATTTGATTGGTTTGATTTGAGATGCTGGAATAAACAATGAATTCCATTGAAAATTCGGCGGAAGTATAATCTGTGATTGAACTGAGAAGTGGGAAATATAATCTTGCGAACTCAGAGACACAGAACATAGAGCTTCGCAACTTCAAACAAGCAACTCCCAAAAAGACAGACAGAGAAGGATCGGACCTAGAATTCCATACTTGTAAGTGACAGATCGAAGTATTTGGGAAGCTTAAAACCTTAAAAAGTAAGCCCGCCTTTATAAATACAGAGACTGATAAACTTGAGAGACCAGGACTTTAAATATCAAGACTGGAAACCTAGGAATTGGATAACCCGTCAAGTGATTCATATAAACCGTCATAAGAGGAATTTCTCAGACGAAATTGATTCGAGAGCATATGCACTGAAATTGCCCCCGTGTCCACCCGAAACCTGAGCGAGGAGAATGTGTATAACCCTAAAAATTAGGGTAAGTTGTGAAAATTTCTTTTACAAATGTGAATTAACATGTTTTCTTGCTAAGGGGTTATATATGAGGCTGGCAACCTCAACATATGAAAATAGTATATTCATGAACCACTACAACAATTGCTGGTATTTGTTTCTGGCTAGTCGTGTGGAAAACCCGACAATCACCCCAGACTCCGACTTGAGCAGTGATGAGTGATGATTACATCACACGTGCCTCAAGTGTAGCTTATCATTTGATGAGATATATGTAACTTGTTAATGTTAGTTCAGGCACAAACAGCGCCTAGTGTACTATTTAGGCCGCAGAAATACAGGCAGGTTCAAATCCTGCGTTATTTTATATGTTGTCTCTCATTGTGTACTTCTACGTTATGGTTTGTAGGCCGTTTCTATTTAGTTTATCTGAACGTTAGTGGTGAACAATTCGCTGGACCATGGGGTGGGAATATATATTCATTGACGATAATGGCTCCTCAACGTACACTGTTCAGTTTGAAAGTTTATTTGCTATGTCCTTTCTCATCCCTTCTTATTTCAGATTTACTTCGTTTCTCATGATGAGTGTTCTCCTAATTAGTTCTTTATTTGGAATCAGTCATCAGTTCCTAACAATCCATTTATAAAGTATCTGAATCAGTCAACTCAACAACTAGGACACTCTGAATGGTCAATGAACTCACAACCTTTTCTCAACTATCACAATATAAGTCTTAGGCCAATTATAACTGAATTAATTTAATGGATTTCTTGGTGGCTTGGACATCATTCATATGTCAATATAACATTTCAATTCCCATAGTTTCGAACTACAGATGTTAGTTACAATAGAGAGGGCAACCTAAGTAATGAACCTATGACCTTATGTTCAAGTTCAACCGTTACTAAATCTCCATCCTCAGATTCTCCGTTAATCCCATGATCCCTTCCTCGACGTAATCTCTTAACAACGTCTTGTCTTTCTACCAAGAAATGGAATAAAATAGGTCTAATAACTCGACCAACCTTGAAGGATTCACACGTCTTCTCTGGATTCTTCCGTCCTTTGTTGAACACTGATCGGTGGGGCTTTTATCCTTGACGACCTTCATTATTTCGTTGTCTTCCTTTTCGTTTGGTCTACTTGCCGTGGGGACGTAAACCCTTTTGGTGCTCACTTCCTTTTCAGGAATCTGTCTTGTATTACTGGGAGCTACTCTCTTCCTTTCGATCGGTTGTCATTCACTGAACTAGAATGATATTCTCAGTCTGTGGGTTGGGTCTTCTTCTCCGTTGCATCTTGATGGATTCCGTCTCTGCTTGTGTCGTCTACGTGGTTGTAATATGACGTAGCTTTCTCTCGAATTCCTTTCCTTTTTCCGTAACTCGCATCGAGAGTATTTATTTACTTCTTACAGTCAGTTCATTATTCTCTACTTTACGTCATATTAACTTGTATATCACTGCTCCTGTGACATATTCACCCCAGGGTCCCTCAGAAAATAAATGATGCTCCAAAGCATCATTCCTCTCCAGTCCTATCTCTCCCGGGTCCATAAAACGATCCCCTTCCAACTAACTCATAACTAACCAAAATACTGAACTAAATCCTTAAAAATTCCTAACAACATGTTAACTTCTAATATTTCCTTTACATATATGTGATTACAACAATATTTAACCTTATAATTTATAATACAACATTTAACATTCTCCCACGGCTCAGCCCTTAGCTTACTCTCGTCTCTCCATATAACCGTGGCTCAGCCTTCCAACTTATACTCGTTTCCCCCTTACTGACTGGTGTTGCTACTAATAACAAGACCTTCGCAGGTCTTCTCTCTCGTCTTGCTTCTTAATTCCATAGTACCTGTCGTTCCGCCACTGCATCCATGACACACCCCTTGTTCTGTCGTAATGCATTATAGTTTTCCCCCAACTACAGCATCACGCATAAGTCCGTTTGGACTCTATTTACCCCCTTATACAAGAATTAGCTATCGCTTCCATCTTGTACTTATAACTGCTATAAGCAGCCGTCACGGATTCTCCCGTTTTCCTCTTTTCTTTCTTGCTCCTGTCTGCTATCTCATTACATTCTCTATGTCTCTTCCACAATTTTACTTTACTTCCTGGGTTCGGAGAAGCCTTCGCCTCACAAGTCTCAACAAGACTCTATCACTCTCCGCAGCATCTCGGTGCCCCCGCACTACTTCTTAAACTCGTTCCCTTTTGGAACTATCTCTCACAATTTCTTCCTTACCTTCTGGTTTTAGGAGAAACCTATCTCCTAACAAGTCTCCACCAGACTTTAATAATCACCGCATCATCTCTGCACTCTGCACTACCTCTTAATCTTGTTCCCTTTTCTGGAACTATTTCTTTCTCATGTTCCTCTCAGCCATTCCTTTATGCTCGCCATCTCTCATGGCTCTTACTACCTCACCGTCTAATCTCTCAATTTCTTACTCTTGATTTTCGCCAATTCTTATGGCTCTTCTTCTTCTCACATAATAATCCTCGCCAATCTTCCATGGCCTTAACCTACCTTTTTATCATTATCTCCTATATTTTCATCATCTCCGCCTCTCTACTTCACCTACTCATGACTCCACTATTTCGCTATAGTGACCTCCTTGTCCCTATGTCCTTCCCACGAAATCGGTTTAGCAATTTCTATATTTGCTTCTTCCTTTATTTCTCTGACTTCGATCACCATTTGCTTGCTCTATCCTTCTCTGTCGTCTCACAATCCTTTCGTCATCTAACATTTTTGTCAGAACTATATCTACTTCATCTCTTGTTCCAGGAAAGTGTGTATGATACTTCCCTTCCAGCATCCGCCATACTACGGATCTACAGAGGTTAAAATCAGGCCGTGTTATGATGGCCTGTATCACCCTCTCCAGCTCCATCATGCTTGGTTCATCCACTTTAATTATTTTCTCCCTCTTGTCATTTCCCTCTTCTCCCACTTCTCTCTCAATTTTTTCACCATTTCGCATTTCTCCGTGGACCATACTTCCCTCATGTGACTCTCCTTATTTCTACCTCTTACATTTTCTTCCGTGTCCTCGTCCTCTGAAAATTCTAAATTATCTTCTTCCTCTGAATAACTTGACTCCGAATCAGAGAACACGTCTCTATCCACTATTTTGATTCCCCAGTAATTAAGTTCCTCCATTACTCTCATTACCAGCCTGCGAATTTCTTCTTTTCTTTCTGATAAGTCTGTATCAAATTTTCTCTCCAAAAATTTCTGTACATACTTTAGTACTACGGTGTCGGGTCTAGCTCCTCTCAATTCATCCTTTATCGCTTTCTTCATCTCCTCCATGCTTGGCTTAGCCACCTTTTAATTTTTTCTTCTCCTCCACTTCTGTTAACTCTCTGTACTCCCCTCTCTACTTCCCGCTCTCTAATTTTTGCGTCATTATAGGCACAATGTACTGTAACTCTTTCTCATTCCCTCTTCTACTCTTCTTCTCAACCTCGTCACTTCTCTGGCGCTTTCTCCTTTCTCTGAATTTTTCTCAGGTCTCAACTCTTTACTTCGTTCTTAATTCTATCGTTATAAAATCCTTCTCGCTGTGGTTTACTCTAGTATCCTAGTTGACCTCCTACAAATTGATGTTCTTCCTCTGCTTCTAATTTTCCCGTTCAAATTCTGGATTTTTCTTTTTTCTCTTATCTACACACTAATGCAGTTACCTCTTCAACTCTGTCTAATTCGGCACTAACGGTCTGCTAATCTTGTTCCAGGTCTTTTATCTTCAACTTTCGATCCCTCTAACCTTCATCTCTCAATTGGGGCAATCTTTTCTGGACGAGACGCTTCGTAATCTGATGAATCATCCGACGACACATCAGACCTTTTTATCCCCTCTTATACCTGTAACGCCTAGCACTTCCTGGTGTCTCCGAAGTCCCTTCTGTCTGATTCACCAAGTCCTGCAGATCTCCCTGCTCTTTCTGTTGAACTGTGGTCCCTTCTGGTTCCGTGTCCTCATTCCTCTCTTTCCTATTCGTCAGAAACTTCTTCTTATATTCCATCAACGGAATATCATCTTCGCTCTCCCAATCATCTGTCAGAAATCTCCTCTTATATTCGTTCAACGGAATATCATCCTCGCTTTCCCAATTATCTGTTCTTCCATTGATCTCCCTACCACTATTTTGGTGCTCCTATTTTCTTTTTCCTTTTCCATTTCTGAATTGGTTTTTGTCTTGTTCTTACCAGTTTCCATTCCTACCTTAGTATTTAGATCACTACAAAAAGGGTTTTCCATCAACGAATAATCTTCTGGATTCCTTACTTCAATATCGATATCCGGTGTTGTTACAAGGGTGGCTCTCCTTCCTTGCTTTTCTCTCTCTCTCTCATGCTGGGCTCTCCAATCCATGGTCTATAGTCATCTCTCCGTAATTGTTGAACGTGAGCTTTCGTTGTATGGTTCAATTTCTCATTCCATATCCTATAATTAATTAATGTTGTTCTTTCCAGGACAACATAACCTTTTATCCAATGGTTATCAAATTTAGTGGGGCGCACATGCTTCTTATAGTAAACTCTGTCACCTGGCTGAAATTCTTGTAACTTGGCCTTTTTATCCGCATAACGCTTTTGCCTCTCAAACTCTCTCTTTAGATGTTTACATCTTTGGCTATTCTGTTTATTAATAAGTTCAGACACTAAGTCCGTCCCTTCAGTCTGAGTTGCAACAGTGGTTGTTTTCTTTTCTACCTTAATCTTATTATCATCCAGTTTTCTCTTCAAGTTCAACCTTGGTCTCTCTCTTATGCAATTGATCTCCGCTCCGTTTTTAATCTTACTGTTCGCTGTTCCTTTCTTTGTACACAGTTGTATCTTGGCACAATGTCCATTTTCTGTCTTAACATTAAAATCATTTACTTCGAAACACCTTCCACCTTTTATTTCTTGAAGAAAATTTCGTACTGCCATCCTATTGCGTCTCTTATTTAAGCCTTCCCAGTGTCTAGGTGTTTCCGAAATGTTACACACTCTGCCCTCATAGATAATTCTAGGTCCGTTAGCTTCCTTTGGTAATCTACGTTTACAAAAACTGTTTTCTCTAACTTCCCTTCCTCTATCCCATCGTCTGTTCATAAACCTGGTTCTATTTCCACAATTTCTTCCTATATCCATACTTTTATGTCGTCTAACGAGGTTCTGCGGAGCATAGTTTTCTCGATGAGTCCGCTGATGTCTTCTCGGGGTAAATTCTCCAATTCTTTGTCTATCCAATCTTCTTCTCTCCTCAGGTCTCCATCTATCTACCTTAGGTGGGACATTTTCTCTACTAAAATCCCATTCGGGTTTTCTATCTCCATACGGGGACCTGTGGTCGTGCTCTTCCCCTACAACCCTTCCACGTCTACATTCCATACCTCTTGATACTTGTCTAAACTCCACAGGTGTATATCTCTCACTTGTATTCCGATGATTTCTGTCTTCACTCATCCCATTTCGTGGTCCGGTATGACTCTCCATTCTACGCCTCTTGCACACAGCTGCTAGATGTCCTCTGGCATGACACAAATAACAGCGTTTTTCCTCTGCCATCTGTATAACTCCTCTCCTGGGTTCTCTGTTATAGCCTTCTCCGTACTGCCTGTGCGGATAGCCAATTAACTCCCTTCCTCCCTGTCTGTCGTTAACTGCCTGTCCAATCCTCGGGGCTCTGTTTTCTTTCCAATTGCCTTCTTCAGTGTTGTTCCCTGATCTTAACTGGAACCTCTGCATTAAATTTTCTTCTGCCAATGCTAACTGTATAGCATCATTCAAGGTCCTTGGATTCTTCCTTAGAAGAAGTAGCCGCATACCGTCCTTATGTAGGGCATCTATGAACATCCCAACCAGCTGTCCCTCAATATCCGGACTCCGAATATCTTGTTCCCTAAAAACTTCTTCTGCTAGATTTTTCAATCTGTCGCTAAACAACTGGATGGATTCTCCTGTTTCCTGCTTCACTCTCCTAAGTAATCCCCATAGGTAATGTTGATCCGCCGACTCTCCGTAACTGTTTAACAAACTCTTCTTCAGTTCTTCCCACGTTTCATGTGGCTCTTCTTCGAACCTTCTCCTCAAAAAATCATTTACTAGATCATCACTGGTTAAAAAGGCCAATCGCTTCTTTTCTTCCTCACCTGCCCCTATGGAGTAAGCGTACCTCTCTATTTTGGCGATCCACTTTTTACACTTGCCAGCTTCTCCCCTATATGTCTCGATATTTTGACGTAAACTACTTTGTCGGTTTTCGATGCTCCATCTTTCCAGGGCATTAGTAATATGTAGGAGGGCCACTGTATTTGGATCCATCCTAGGTTCCTCCGCCATTTTCTACTCGCTCTTCTTTGTATTCTTAGTCGGTTAACTTAAATTTAACTATATTTTGACTAAACAAGATACCAATTTACTAATCGCGTAAATAATGAACTGTCATAAATTAATTCTAACTAAACACACAATGGTATTAATAGTTCCTCTTTAGCAATGTTTGTCCTAGTCCAGGTCTACTGCAGGTTCGATCCTCAATCTGTGTCGTTCTGCGATGCAGCCGTCAGTAAAAATCAGAGAAGCAGGGCTCAACAATCAATCTCCGTGGCAGCCGTCTGGAAATTTCAAACACACAAGATTGAACAATTGTTCTGATAGGCAGCCGACTGTAACGTTCAAGCACGCAGGGTTGAACAATCGATCTGTGACGAAGCCGACTGCACCGTTCAAGCACGCAGGGTTGAACAATCGATATTTGACGAAGCTGACTGTAACGTTCAAGCAAGCAGGGTTGAACAATAGATCTGCGACAAAGCTGGCTGTACCGTTCAAGCACACAGGGTTGAACAATCGATTTGCGACAAAGCCGTTGTACCGTTCAAACACGCAGGGTGAACAATCGAGTTGAGATGATCCTTGACAGTAACGTTCAAGCAGCAGGGTTGAACAATCGATTGCGAGATGATCCTCGACAGTAACGTTCAAGCACGCAGGGTTGAACAATCGATATTTGACGAAGCTACTGTAAAGTTGTTGCAAGCAGGGGGTTGAACAATCGTATTGAAGAATTTCGACAAGCACTGTAACGCAGGGTTGAACAATCGATCTGTGCTGAAGCTGACTGTATCCGTTCAAGCAATCAGGGTTGAACAATAGATCTGTGACGAAGCTGACTGTACCGTTCAAGCACGCAGGGTTTGAACAATCGATCTGTGCTGAAGCTGACTGTATCGTTCAAGCAAGCAGGGTTGAACAATCGATCTGTGACGAAGCTGACTGTACCGTTCAAGCACACAGGGGTCGAACAATCGATCTGTGACGAAGCCGACTGTAACGTTCAAGCAACAGGGTTGAACAATCGATTTGAGACAAAGCTCGACAGTAACGTTCAAGCACGCAGGGTTGAACAATCGATATTTGACGAAGTCTGACTGTAATGTTCAAGCAAGCAGGGTTGAACAATCGATCTGTGCTGAAGCTGACAGTAACGTTCAAGCACGCAGGGTTGAACAATCGATCTGTGCTGAAGCTGACTGTACGTTCAAGCACGCAGGGGTGAACAATCGTTAACAATCGATCTCGATCCGCGACAATCCCAGAGTTATTCTAATCCACCACCGATCATGTCACAGCGTCACTGAATCCTGGCACTGGAACAAAGTTCACACCACCGTGTCACAGCGCCTAGTGTACTATTTAGGCCGCAGAAATACAGGCAGGTTCAAATCCTGCGTTATTTTTATATGTTGTCTCTCATTGTGTACTTCTCGTTATGGTTTGTAGGCCGTTTCTATTTAGTTTATCTGAACGTTAGTGGTGAACAATTCGCTGGACCATGGGGTGGGAATATATATTTCATTGACGATAATGCCTCCCCAACGTACACTGATCAGTTTGAAAGCTTATTTGCTATGTCCTTTCTCATCCCTTCTTATTTCAGATTTACTTCGTTTCTCATGATGAATGTTCTCCTAATTAGTTCTTTATTTGGAATCAGTCATCAGTTCCTAACAATCCATTTATAAAGTATCTGAATCAGTCAACTCAACAACTAGGACACTCTGAATGGTCAATGAACTCACAACCTTTTCTCAACTATCACAATATAAGTCTTAGGCCAATTATAACTGAATTAATTTAATGGATTTCTTGGTGGCTTGGACATCATTCATATGTCAATATAACATTTCAATTCCCATAGTTTCGAACTACAGATGTTAGTTACAATAGAGAGGGCAACCTAAGTAATGAACCTATGACCTTATGTTCAAGTTCAACCGTTACTAAATCTCCATCCTCAGATTCTCCGTTAATCCCATGATCCCTTCCTCGACGTAATCTCTTAACAGCGTCTTGTCTTTCTACCAAGAAATGGAATAAAATAGGTCTAATAACTCGACCAACCTTGAAGGATTCACACGTCTTCTCTGGATTCTTCCGTCCTTCGTTGAACACTGATCGGTGGGGCTTTTATCCTTGACGACCTTCATTATTTCGTTGTCTTCCTTTTCGTTTGGTCTACTTGCCGTGGGGACGTAAACCCTTTTGGTGCTCACTTCCTTTTCATGAATCTGTCTTGTATTACTGGGAGCTACTCTCTTCCTTTCGATCGGTTGTCATTCACTGAACTAGAATGATATTCTCAGTCTGTGGGTTGGGTCTTCTTCTCCGTTGCATCTTGATGGATTCCGTCTCTGCTTGTGTCGTCTACGTGGTTGTAATATGACGTAGCGGTCTCTCGAATTCCTTTCCTTTTTCCGTAACTCGCATCGAGAGTATTTATTTACTTCTTACAGTCAGTTCATTATTCTCTACTTTACGTCATATTAACTTGTATGTCACTGCTCCTGTGCAGCTGGGGGCTTGAACGGGCTGAAAACCATTGCTTACATCCTTCACAAAATGCGACGGACAGATATACGTTAACCATTGCTCAGCACTATGCCGCACAGTTCTTGACTTCTGAATTATCTTGCGAACAATCCCTTCGGATAGAAGCGTCATTGCACTTCTATCTATTCGTACATCTCTGCCAAGAGTAATCTTGTGCGAAGGTAAACACAGTTTAGATACTCTTGAGTTTTGACCGTTGTTGGACCACTACTGCAAAGCAGGGGAGGCCATCTGTGACAGGCGGGGAATGCACAGTATGCCACACTCTACTTCATACTAACTTGGGACCACATGTGATAATCCTTTAAATGCAAGCCAAGCTGGAGAAACTGAAGCTCATAAGTTCATCTCAACACGTTTAGTAATGCCACAGGAAAAGCCTACATTTATATGGTAGATAACGCCAAGGAGTCTTCATCGTGGTATTGGCTGCAAAAGAGCGAGAAGCTCAGCAGCCCTATTTATACAACAGCAATATTAGCTCTAGTCATCAGAATAATGCATCAACATATTAAAGTCCTCTTTTTCTGTCCTGCATTTTGGTTTATATTATCCTCTTTTGTACGCTTAAAAGTCAGAAAATGTCTTCTTTTTGTTCAAAACGATACCGTCACCCTAGCTATAGGACTACCTGTTTTTTTTTTTAATAACACAACTGTTTTTTTCGTAGGTAAAATTGTCGATTGCACGCATGATAAATTGTTTAGACTCTGCATAACTGTCACGGTAAATAAGGACAACCTGTTCACACACTCATACTCACACAAATTTAATCTCTTGAGATAGAGTAATAATGTGGCAGTTTTTTACCTTCACTTGCCGATTACTGAACCGCGCATTCCATTAACACAGATCTGTGCAAACGCCCCAGTAGTTGGTGGTAATTTTGAAGCGTGTGTGACGTACGTCTAGTTTGACAAGTGAATTTTCCCTGATATGATGGATGATAGACACGTTATCATTCGCTGGCCAGAACTTGATAGTAGCACTAGCGATATTTGAAATCTTGCTAGATTATCCCCTGGATTTTCATTTTATTTGCAGTGAATTCTATTTCTGTGCAAAGCGGTAATATATATATATTGTGTAAAGTGATCAGTGGTCTAGTTCATTCATTATATTTCATTGGATTTTGTGTTAATTTAAACCATATTAAATTAAACCGTCTCAATAGTTCCAGTTTTTAAATAATGAATTGATCTATTCTATTATATTATTTCAAAAAGTAATAGATGCTTAAAATTATCTTTTAAAGTCCGCGAAGGAATTTAATAATTAATTAAATTTAGTTAAGTTCCTTATAGTTTATAGATGTGTTGTTTTTAACCACTAGAATTCG